>JAQIWQ010001535.1:0-10479 GCA_034695825.1 Folsomia inoculata
TTTTCAGCCTCTATCACGTACCCTTTCAGAGCGGCCTTAAGTCGCTCGACCACTGCATTGTGGCGACGAGTATAGGAACGACTGTACCTCATGCAATGGTTGAGGACATGTGGGAGAGTTTCATTGGGGTAGTTGCATCTTCGACAACTTCTATCTCCCGTCCTGTCCCACATCTTGGCTCCGTTGAGGGGGACCAGGTTAAGTCTTGCTCGGTGTATGAACCGCCATTCCGCAAACCGCATGAAGTCCCCATTTTGTAAAAAGTAGTTTGATATGGGGGCTTTGGCACAGGCTTGTAGAACTTTCCCCTGGTTTGGTAGGGCCAATAGTCTTTTGTCTCGTTCTCCTCTCATGTGGGTGCGGATCGATGAGGTGACAACTCTTCTGTGGGTCGGTTCTAGGAGTTGATCGCCAAATCGGAGATTGGGTTCACCTTGGTAGAATACCCATTCTACTCCCAACCTCTTGCTCGCACTTCGGGCTTGAGTCCAAATGCTGGAGATAGCATTGCTGGACTTTTTGTAGGAGCCCTCGTTAAATCCCGACAGGAATTGTGAGGCGTCCTCGTCGGTGGGGTTCCGGGGCTTAATTCTTGCCGCCGTGGTGTGGAGAAGGTCGATGCGGGCCATTCTCGCCACTGCTTCATCCGCAGAGGTAAGTAGTTTGAAGGCACCATCGATGATCATGATGTCGCTGTCATCTGCGGCACATGGAATGGCACAAGCTCCAGCAGACTTGTTACCGTACAGGTAGTCGTTGAATGCATTATTTGGGAGGGAGAGTGTTTTTTTGATAAGTGGTCGGATCTTTGAATCCAGACGCTCCCATTGCGTTTTTCCGTGTATGGCCATTCTCATTGCGTGGGTGAGTGATGGATAGAAGAAGGTCTTGAGGGCATCAATCCTTTGCCATGGGGCCAAGTTGCTGGTCAGGATCTTCTCGGCGTGGGCAATGTATCCATCCATTTTAGTTCTTGGGAGGAATAGTTGGAAACCAGATGGTTTCCCCAAGAACTCCGTAGATTCATGGTTTAGCAAATAGTGGAGGGGCTGCTGCTGAATATATAAGGTGGTCGGTCTGTTGCCTACTGGGGTTTTTCCGGACAAATGCATGGACACGCATTTCTTGGGGTTGAGGCGGATAGACATTTTTCGTGATTCTTCCTCAATTTTATCAATTTTTTCCTGTAGTTCTTGGGGGGAAGGGGCCAAAGGTGTGACATCGTCAGCATAGGCCAAGCATTGGTGGGGTTTCTGGGAGATATCCTCTCTAGTATGGGATTGATGGCCACATTAAAGATGATGGCGCTGAGGGGATCTCCCTGGTGTGTTCCGGAGAAAATGGGGATGGGGTCAGTCATTCCTTCAGAGCAGGCTACTCTGGTGGAGGCTCCTGTGTACATGTCTCCAATTATGGAAGAGAGGATATCGGATATCCTATAGTGGGCTATCGCCCCTTGCAGTGCTGGATGGGGGACTGACCCAAAAGCATCTGAGAAATCAAGCCAGGCGATGCATAGGTCCTTCTGTGATAACCTGGTTTTCTGAATAAGGGATTGGAGGATAAAGTTGTGTTCAAAGACTCCATCGAATGGTAAGAATCCCTTTTGACTGGGGTGTAGTACATTGTTTAGCACCAGCCATGCTGTCAGTCTAGAGGCCAGTAATCCAGAGTATAGTTTGTTAATGGTCCTCGTTATCGCAATTGGTCTCCAGTTCGACGGATCCTCCTTGACACCTTTGTTTTTATAAATGAGGATCGTCCTGGACAGTTTCCATGAAGAGGGGATCTTTCTGTATTTAAGGCATGTGTTCATTATGGGAGTTAATAGTTTTCCTTCTGGGTCCAGTGATAACCAGTGGCGATAGGTTATCTGGTCATCACCAGGGGCAGAGTTTTCGAACTTCCGAAGACGCTTGATGACTTCATTCTCATCAAAGAAGTCCATTGATAGCGGCTGATTAGGGGGTGGTGGGGGGTCCCTGTAGAAAGAAGGGTCATAGTCCTTCGCTGCTCTTCCTGCCGTGAAGAACTGCTGGAGTTGTTCCTTGGGGATTTGGCATGGAGCGGTATCCCCTTCTACGATGAGACGTATTGCTCTTCTCCTGTTGCGCTTGTAGAGTTTTTGGATTTTCTGGTGGGAGAGGGCATCCGTTTCGTTGGGTTGACGGGGTCTTGGTTCATCCGCCGTCTTCACTTTGATTTTTAATTCCTTCTGGGCCTCGATAGTGATGGCTTCCAGAAGGTCCTCGAATGCTGACCAATTCTGATCATTGGTGGGTGCAGCAATAATATTGAGGAGTGGTTCAAGATGGTCGTGAATACTTGATTTCACATCTGGACCAATGTGGATAGGGATAGGAGGGTTCAGGTCATGATCATCCATGTTGTGAGCACGAAAGGATCCCTCTTGGGATATATTGAAGGAATCGTGTGGTGGATCGCGGTTATCATCCACATTTTCATGGATGGAATCCCTTTGGGATTGTGGAGAGTCGTGCTGTGGTGCGAGGTAATTATCTACGTGTTCATGGACTGAGTCCCTTAAAGATGGTGGAGATTTTCGGAGATTGTCAACGTTTGGGGGACTATTTTGAGTTACTATTTCTTGAACTTGTTGGGTAGATCCAACCAAGATCATGTCATTTTCATCTTCAGTAGATGAGGAAATTCTTCTTGCAGGTTTTTTGGGGTTAACGCCTGCTTGGGGGGTGTGGAAGTCAGAGTTGTCCATGCTGTCGGACGATGAGGAGGAGATAGTGGGCGATTCTCCTATCTCTCTAATTATCGTGGATGATAGGAGGGACGAAGCATGACGCGAGCCTTCGTCCTCAATGTTTGAGGCTGGCGAATCTCTCAACGTGATGTTGAGAAACGGTGAACCCATTCCTAGTGGTTGTCTACCAGAAATGGGGGAAAGTCTATTTCTACGAATGTCCCCTGTTAGTATAGGGGTTCTGTCAATTGCCCACGGGGATCCACCATTAATGGCGGAGGGAGTTGATGGTCTCGATCTTGGTCTTGATGGTGGTGGTTGTGGACCAAGGATTCTCGCAGATAGTGGGATAGAGTTCTCCGATGCGGAGAGTATGGATGCCGTGAGGGTGTTGTTTCCGCGGTTGTGGCCCTCTTATGGCTGCTCAGGCCTGCTAATGAAGCAAAGGTCCTCAGACAAATAGCACAAGTGAATTTGGGACGAATTGGTGCTGGGGAATCTTCATCGGCGATGGGGGAGAGAGGGTTTCGGAGTGCTTGAGCATTGAGTGGTGGTCTAGGTTGAAGGTTGGCCACGGGAGGTAGTATTTGTTGCTGCCTGGCGACGGGGGGTGGAAATGGTTGAGCATTGTCAACGGTAAGGTCGAGATTTCTTCTTGGGGGAGGTGGTGGTCGTGGTGCGATAGGCAGCGACGTGCTGAGGCGTGCATGTCGTAAGTGGGTTTTTTTGTGGTTATCGAGTCCTTTGCGGGACGTAAAAGTTGCGGCACAGATGTCGCAGGCGTATCTGGAGGGGTCCGCAAGTTCTGCTATTTCTCTGGGGGCTGCAGCACATTTATGACGAGTGGGATGCAGTCCGAGTTCCAGTTCACAGTGTAAACATTTGTGACGTGTGGTTTTTACTTCAAGGTCATGGTCAGACATAAGGTGTCTTCGTACGGACTGTACACCTGCTGTCCAAGCCGCGGATTTGTATACACTGGTGCATAAGGGGCACTGGAACACTTGAGGGTATGGGTGATGTATGGTGAGGATGTCCCCTTCGAGCGTTGGCTGGTTGCTGGTTGCCATGGTTACGCGTTTTCAGGGAATACGAAGCTTACTGAATATTATTACTTATTATTATTCGTTACTTTTCTATTCTGAATGCTATTTTAACCTTTTTATTCAATTTTCCATTTATTGATAATTTTAACAAAAGCTGTATGAAAATATCAATATTTTACTATTCTATATATCTATTCTAGATTGTTTCTTCAGGTCAGGAACTAGAAACCGATGGGTAATAATAATACTATTATTTTATGACAGACAATACAAGTGAATGTTATCATCATTATGATGAATACTGGCAAGTTGATTGACATTTCATAAGGTTACATAACAAAATTACTAGAATTTTTAAGCGTTTACTTTGTAAGTCAATTCCTCTTTTGTCAAAGTAGGAATTTTATGAGAAGACAGTAAAATATATAAGGTGATATTTTTAAATTGCTTCAGTTTCCAGCACTCTGCATTATTATTATACTTACCACTCTTAATGACATAATGACAAGATTGACATATTTCAATTATTTCAATTGATTGTTAATTGATTGTCTTGTCAAGTCTTAAAATTTAATAGATCAGTGAAAGTACTTAAGTAGAAACGCAAATGTAATTAACGGGAAAGGCGAACAATTCCGAGGAATGTTTGACCTGAAAATTGAGAAATAAATTTATATTACGAGTAAAAACTGATTGATTGAACAGAGATTGATAAAGCTTTAACTGACCCATGTTTTCTGCTTCGATAATTGGTGTGGCTTCTGTAAAATGTTCCAAAAACACTTCATCACCTTCTTCAATGAACCAACAAATTTGAGTAAAGCAAGTTTGGTAGTAGGTTTTAGGAAAGGCTGGAACACATTCTGCGATAGGAATTGGTCTCTGAAACGTTGATGTACTTTTGTTGTTCTTTTTCAAATAGATTTTGAATCCCATTGGAGCAATCTTGTCCTTCTTGGTTTGAGTACTTTTGTAATACACCTATTAAAAGATATTTTAGTTATCAATTGATTTGTTGTAGATAAAAGAGAGAAGATAATTACTTGAGCATATATCAAGTACAATCCATTTTCTTGAAACATGACAGAAGTCCCATTATCATCCAGTGACAAGTTCTGATACCACAAATCATTGAAACCAAGATCTGCACCGGAATCCGCCATATGCCAAGGTCCGATGAGTTCTACTGAAGAGAAAAGAATGAAATACGAATTCAGAAAAAAAACAATCAAGTCCCGGGACTACTTACGTTTCGGATTCAGAATATTTATATTCGAATCCCTCACAGTTAAATAGACAGCACGAGCTTCTGGAATTGAACATTAAACACAATTTTCGTAATCTCACATCTCACAAGAAATGCAAAATAATGTAGGACATAACAAAACGGTGAAGTGAAGGTGGTGAAAACGCCAAGAAAAAGCGTACCAGTGGTATTTTGGTCAATTTCACGTTGGCGATAAGCAGTAAGAAGATTTTTGGCAGTATTGGCACGATGCTGTGCAGTTTCAAGCTTAATTTTAAGCTTGGCAATATGGGCTTGATCCTTCTCGTTAAGATGTTTGAGGCGATAGTATTGGTTCCTTAAGCTTGATTTTGATTTAGTACCTCGCTCTCGTTTACGGTGATTATCTTTTAAGGCAACAGTTTTAAGGGGTGACGTTCCAGACGATGCATTCCAACTTAAATTCAGAAGACTTGACAAAGGATTAGTTTTTATATCGACATCACTCCTCCCATTGTCACTTCCTCCATTTCCATTCTGATATTCTAAGGATCTTCGAGCCCTTTGATTTTTTACCGATTTATCTTCAGTCTCGCCTTCTTGGTCTTGATCTTGATCAGCTAACAGAGCCCATTCTTCCTGAAACTCGTTGCAGTAACCACTGTCGTCATCCTTAGTAGATTGTAAAGACTTCCCTGTTCCCGACATTTTGACCATGAGACATATTAGCTTGAGATTCAAATGTTGCAGTTCCCCTTCCAAAGCGAGATTTTTGGACTCTACTTTATGAATCCGGTAATTGAGCACTACCCCAGTAGCAACGAGGGTTATGAGTAGTCCCAAAATGCAAAGCGTTATTCGACTTGATCTTATTTTGACTTGTGTCTTTCCAGCCAATGCCCACTTCTCTGATACTGAGACAAATAAGAATTAAGGATATTAGAAAATTAGAATCCATTTCATAGTAAGTTTTGATACTTAAAAGGTCATGAGGTCATGACATAGTCTTACCAGGGATTCTAAACATTCCACTTCCTTTAAGGGTTGGAACCGTCAATGAAAGCGAAATCCCTTCTTTTCCTCCCTTGTCCACCTGACCTTGTTCTTGTTTATCCATCATTGTCATTTGACCAAAAACTGACTCCTGTTAAAAAGAGACACAAGGATTCCGTTCAGACACACTACATGATTTAAACAAACACAAGAAAAGCAATGCGCATAACCTTTTACCTTCTACCGTGGGAATGCCGGTTTGTTTAGGAATCCAATCCAGTCGCAGTTGAGTTAAATAAATACTTGGAGACGAATGAGATAGGTCTGTCTGGTTCTGTGTTTTGATAACAAGTACCTTGTAGTAGTTTAGGAATGCAGAAATTTAATGACATGTAATCCGATATCCGACATCCGACCACACCAGACCACAACAAAACAAACGAAACTACTACTACTGTGCAGTAGAAAGTAGCGTAAGTTAGTGTAGTATTTAAGTGGAGGGAGGAGGTTAACTAACCAAAAAGTAAATGAAACCACAAAACAATCTTAATTACCAAGTTAAATGAGATTAGTAAGCTGACTTAACTGACCTGATCATGCTGGAGCAAGATTAATAGTGGATGTGATATAGGAAATGACAACTAACCACCATCAATGCAATGCACCACTAAATACAATCAGATCAGATCGGTGCAGTCGGTACAATAAAGTTAGGTAGAAGCGGTGGAGCTTTTTACGCATACAAACAAAACAAACACTTGTTGATCTTTTCCAATCCACCCTCAATCAATGTCTTCTCAGTCTCAAATCAATTAGCAATTAGCACAGAAGTGAATGTGGTGACACCCGGTTTATTTCTCTTGACTCTTCTATAAAATGCAACAATTTTTAGTAGTTTTAGTAAGTCTGGGATGATAATTAGCGAGATTGATTTGATGAGAGTGAAGATGAAGGGATGGATGGATGGCTGGGCATTTATTTTATAAGTGGGCAAAGGTCGGCTCTGTTTGATGACTGAACGAGAGTGAGCTTATGAATGGGAATAAAGTACCCTTTTATTTCAAGGACTGGGTGGAAAGTAAGTGCTCTTTTCTTTGACTTTAGAATGGACTCAATGGAAAGGAGGGAGCAGGAAGGGATGAACAAACTATGAAAATGCCTTCATGGTTTTCATGAATGACTTTATTTTTGAATTTTAACAAGACTTCTAAGAAATGGAAAGGGTTGGGGGTTAGATTGTAAGGACATGTAGGCAGGTGGTTAGTTAATTGTAAGTGGTCAAGTCAAATTATTTTTATGAAGGGGTCCGAGGGAGGGGTTACTACCTGAGTTTAAAAAGTCATTCTGAGAAGTAATTAAATTTTATGGCTTCTGTATGGAATACATACTATGAATTCCTTGTATGAATGCCCAATTCAACCTGTATTATTATTATTGGCTTCATTAATTAATTAACAATTTATTTTGTTAAATTGTAACTAAAATACTGTTGATATTTACAAAGTTTGCGATTTTTATAGTTTCAAAAGTTGGTAAATGTGTAAAGATTATATAAATTAGTTGGATTGAAAGAGTTAAGCATAGTTGTCAATTCATGAATCAGTCAGCAGATAACAATAAATTATTAGATAACATTAAATGCATGGTTTGGTTGGTCGTATAAGTTAAAGTTGCATTGATTTTAAACGGAATGTGATGTTGGAAAGATAGAAAAAGTCTAAAAAGAAGATATTGAACATTGATTGACAGTCTCTTTCAATTGTATTTAGAGTAATAAGCGAGAAAAAAATCGATAGATTAATGGAAGCACTGAACACACTAGTAGTGAGACACTCCCTCCCCCCACACTGTTTAGACTACATAAAAATATATAGTCTAAGCCATTCTACGGAAATGTGGAAAATTGGAAACAATAAAAATGTAGTAATAATAATTCTGAGAAAACAAAAAAAAGTGACCGAGAACGAGTTGGTTAATGAATGTATCATTAATGCATGGCTTCATTAATTCCTTTCGTCTATCATTAACCTTTTTTAAATACAGTTTGGTGTGTTTTCTTGTAGTTACAATGAAGTTTCATGGCTTCTGTAAACGCCCGGATTTGCATGAGACCCTGAGGTTTTCTGCTGCTGTTTCTTGGCTGCTTCCAATTTCGCGTGGGCTTTTTTCCGTTTAGTGCTTTGCTTATAATGTTCTCGCCTCATTTGGTCGTCAGAAACATCCATCCTAAAATCAGATTTATTTGTTAAATCGCAAGTAATTATGTGATTGGGCTGAGCTTACTGACCTTTGAATTTGTGCTACGAGAAACTGTTCGTGTGTAACATAATTTGGAAGATTTTTCAACATGGATAATGTTTCATACATGCTTGGACACTGCTTGAGAATACCGGGTCTTCCAAGGCTGTACTTTAATAGGATAAGCCCCACACGAAACATTACTTTTACACCTTCGCAAAGGAAAGAGTCCCAAACTCGGAGGACGGATGACCAAGGAAGTGTTCGGGTAAATGCACAGAGAAACCATTCCGTCATGTAGAGGACTGGATCAATCTTTTGCTTTTTCTAAAAAAGAGGGAATGAAAATGTTAATATTTTCATATTTTGTACTCATAATCAATTCAAGATGAATTTACCATATGTTTATAGACTGGAGGAGCCACTCTTTTTAACAGTCCGAATAGAATATCTCCATCCAATTGTAATTGCTCCATACCGGGACTATAATAGCCTTTTAGATATTTATCGCAAATGGCGACTAAGCACCTAAAATTAATAAATATTCATCACCAAAACGCATATAGTTTAATATGAACATAATAAGATTAATGAGAGAAAAATACCAGAAAGCGTCTTCGGCTGGCATATGCATTAACAGTATGGATGCAACAGGAGCCTGAGCTTGACAATATCCATCTTTCTTGTTGAGAATTGAATGCGCTTTCAGAACATTGAAGAGATCCTTTTTCCTGCAAGCACAATAAATTTATTTTCGATTTCCATTTGACAATATGTGAATAGAATAGAATAAAAATAGATTTCCAGAAATTTGACTTACCCATGCCCTTCCTCTGCAAAAATCTCATGCCAGGGAAATTGGCGATGAAGATCTTTTTTAATGTCTTCAATGTCACTGGATTTCCCTTCCTGTTGTAGCCTGTTTACATAAATAAATTCCAATTCCATACTTCCAATATACGATATTACATTTAATGAATACGCAATAGAACATACAACTGAAAGTAGAGATCCGGTTCTTTTTTCTTGATGAATGCCGCTCCACATAGGTAATACCATGCACGGCCTCGAACTGATCTTGGAATACCTTTTCTACATCGGCTACGAACAGTTTTGAAATCCTTCCGCATAAAATGATCCCATTTGCTCATCATCTGTAGCCATTTCATTTCACGGCGTCTGACTATTTCGGGAGACGGATCTGGTTCACTGTATGCAATAAATTGATAATTGAGGATTCGTTTATAACTAGAATATAATATCGTACAAGTTAAAATACTGTAAAAATTCTTCATCAGAATTGAATTCAAGTAATTCAATACAAGCAGTTCGCTGAGATTTTGATTTTGCTTGGGTTGTCATTGTAAAAGTACAAAACTCTTTCTTTCCAGACAGGCAGGAAAGATACAAAAAAATTTGATTGAAAGACTATTAAAATGAAGTATACGGAGACGTATAGCAAAACAGATTTACTATTAGAACCGTACAACTTTTGAAGTACAAACAAATGTAAAAACAAATGCAACGTAACAAGATCGAATTGAATAAATCAATGTCCTCTTATCAGTTATCACAGTAGACTTCGATTTAGATCAATATCAATATAACCTGCACAAATCCGTAGAAACTTTTGGGTCTTTAGGTAAATGATCTGTAGATGTATTCATTGATGATTACATAAAATAGTCGATAAATCTAAATCGTTTGATTGATCTTCAAAAGTCAAAAGCAGGATCTTTAGAACAGTATTGTAGCCTTAGACTATATAAAATATTTTATATAGGTATTCTAAGATTTTACCAGCAAAAGCAATTTATTCTCTACCTTTCATGAGTATATTGCTCTCCACCCATAAATCCATAGCTGAAGTCCGGAAGTATGAAATATAGAATTAATATAAGCGTCATAGTTTTAATGGGCCTGATTGTCTAAACTTTATGTGTCTTACCGGTCTGGAAGTTGTGAGATAATTGAAGGATTGTTAACGACACTGCTCATTTCACTCACAGTGTCATTCAAATCGGAAGGTTGTGATCCCATTCTTCCAACACCGAGACCCTCGTCAAATCTCATTGGACCTCTGCTTTCCTCCTGATTGGTGGGGGTAACTGTGTCCCTTTCGTCTTCTTCAAGATCCCCAATATCAACTCCACCACTACTACCATTTAGCACCGTCACTTTTATCACTTGAGTTGGGGACAAGTTTTGGTCGGGACATTTCTCCCCAGTAACTTTTATTCGAGTGATGGCTAATCCGTCAA
>JAQIWQ010001536.1:0-10479 GCA_034695825.1 Folsomia inoculata
TCAGATAAAGCCATGCATTCAAATGTCAGTCATCAAACATTGCTTAAAATCAATCGCATATATCGATCTATGCCTAACTCATTTACATTGAGGCCTGCCCGCTTTGTTTTTGTTGTAATATGTAACTGTACATAAAGTCAGTCTTTGGCTTCTTAATGCCATCGGAGTATTTATAACATCAGTCTGGATTTCAACCAACACACAAAGTACAAATTCATCAAAGAAGGCTAAAATAACACTACATCAGTCGTTTTAACATGTATTTAACATGTATTCGTATTTATTAATTAATTAGTATCCAGAAATATACAAAAACAGCTTCTTCATTCAGTTACAGGTGGACACTTTGCAAGTGGCATCAGGCAACCCCGCAGGCATTAACTGAGTTGTCCGAGGAAATATCGTAGCGTGGCGTCGTAACAGGTATTAACCAACTTTCGTTTTAAGATTGGCCAAAGAGATTTAAATTTATGCAAAAGTCACGATTGATTGGCCAGGGTTATTTTTATTCTTGTGGCCTAAAGTCATTAACAATTCGGCCTCATTAAACACGTGCCTTATCGAATTAATTCCCGTCATTATAATTCTGACCTGAGGTAAGTAAATATTTTTTTACAATAATTCGTTTATTGTGCTAATACTGTGTATAGTTCACATCGCAATTTTTCCGGCTGCAGTCCATGTCGACGACGACCCTTCTCCTTTTCCTTGTTCTCCAACTACAGCCTGACGGACACCGGCGTATAACGCCATGCCAAAATTGCAAATAATAGTGCTGATACCGTGTTTATGGTTGCAAAGAAAAAGAAGTTGGTAGACTGAAAGGAGTACAAAATTCTTACAGTCTATAGACTTCAGGTTCATATGCTTTTGACATTACAAAGTTAAGTCCTTACCTGCTTTGCAAATAAGGCGGATTTAGCCAGAATTACGACAATAATTCCTCCAATAGCGGGGGGAATCAAGTTAACAACTTGTAATAATGACTTCATTTGTTTAGGTGACTACAAATTTAGATACTCTGCTTTAAAATGTTGTAATGAAAAGTAGCAAATTAAATTACCTGTTCATATGCATAAGCTGTTAACGACAACTCCAGCATAACTTCGGCCATACTCATTACGAAATACTGAGGAAGAAGCCATAACATTGTGACAGCATTTGGTTCAGTTATAGTGTACAGCTCGTATTGCAATTCAGTGGAATTTAATAATACCGCCAAGGTGTAACTGGCCCCAGTTTCTAAATTTAAGTGAAACATTCGTTGAGTTACTCCTGCGGTTTCGGCGTGTAGAATGTACCTAAAATTAAAATTAGGAAATGTAACGGGAGTAATCGAACGATAATTGGTTTTCTTCATACATTCCTGGAGGATATTCAACAGTTTCGGTGGAACCATTATTGCAGGCGGATATTAAAGAGTGCGCTTCGTTGTTTCTGGCTTTAATAATCAATCGAGTACTATGCAGCAGTTGACCACACACTATTCTGTTGTGCATGATTTAAAAACTAAAATACAGACTGATTTTTGTTTAAAGTTATTTACTAACCTTAATTTTGCATTACTTTCGAGTGATTTTGTTGGATCGTCTGGGCTATTTGTTAAGACATGAGTTAGCGTATCATTTTCTATTCCGTACACCATCAGGGTGTAGGACTAAGGAGGATTAAGAAATGAAAATAAACCAGGGAAATTTGCGAATGAAAATAACTTTACCATTGATCCTTCAGGAGAAATCAGCCCCGAAGTTTCGCATGAATCTGAATTTTGTGCCACTCTTTTAATACAAAACCTGTAATCCCCCACGGGGAGGTTTTTTATCAGAGTTTTGCGAAATGGTGGTAATTCATATGCAATAGTCGCATTATTGGATTCGGTTCTAGTTGTTGTCAATGTAAAATTAACGGCTCGATGATGCGAATTAATGATATTCATATGTGATTCGAAATTTGGTATTTCCGGTTCCAATGTGGACTGTTGGAAAATCAAAATTAAATTGGATTTTCTTGTAGATTAGAACCTTGTTTATATATTTCAAGAAATTACCTCAACGTTTAGTTCAACAAGGCCGCACAGGACAAATGATAGGCTTGCGAACAATACTCCACACACTGCTTTTTGCAATGGCTTTTTGAGTCCCAATTTTGCTAAAAGTGGATACACCAATTTCTCAAATACTGGTATTAGCAGAAGGGTGAAGGCAAAATTGACCATATGCAATTGTATAGAAATTAACAATTAATGAGTTTACATGGATATCCATCTGTTGCCGCATGTAAAAGAAAGCATTCATTTGATATTTCATGAAATTGTAAAAGTCTCATTATTGTATGTATGCATTTGTGTGAGGAATGAACTCAGCGAGTCAAGGTTATTCTTGTTAAAATATTAGTCAAATCAGGCCTGGCTCCGGCAAATTATCTTATTTTACTCATTTTGTATTGTGTTCATTTCTTATTTCTTGAATATGTAAGTAGTTCAGTCAACTCATTGAATAACGCTCATTGGCTATAATAACGAGCTTTTCTATTGGTTAAACATTTTGTGTCTTGGGAAGGCAGGCTTACTATTGGCTACAATTGTAAAATGATTGTGAACTTGAGAACTAAAGGTGCCCTCCAAACCCAAGAAATTGTCAGAAACAAACTGGTGTCTCTCCGGTGATGAGTGCGCTCCTATCCTCATTCATTACTGTATGTCGTATGTCAAGTCAGATCCAACACTGTTCAATAAAACCTATTCTTGTTGCTACTAAAGTCAACCAATTGTCCACGTTTCCAGTGATTTCTGTGTCGATGCATAGGCCCAGATAGCAGGGGAAATAAGTGGCAGCAGCTAGCAGCATAAATAGTAAAAATAGAGGAATCCCAGAATTAAGGCACCATAGGGGGATGAACATTTAAAATACTATGTAGTTTTGACTACAACAGCTAATGAAGCCACAAATTGATGGACTTGGAGTGGACAGTGATTTAAAAAGGGTTTTCAGAATCATTACATCTGAACCATGTGAACCAAAACCTGCTCTGAATTCAAGTACATACATTACACAATAACAATTTGGAATTATCCATTCTGCCTCATGTACATAACCTTAAATTGTTCAACCCCGTCTTTTTAATTTTAGATATCTTTTCACTACAAAATTTTCCCAGCATATAACTGCGTCCGCACCCTTAAAACTTTATTTCAATAACACGAGCAACTAATTGATTTAAAAGAGAAGGAAAATGCAATAGTGACGGGAAGTAAAGCAAGTATAATACATAGTACATATGTTATATGGATACGTTTTTTCAACAATTTTTAAATTGTCAGTCAGCAGAAAATCCAGGTGTAAATAAATGAATGAAGATATGAAATATTTGCAGAAGAACTTAATATAATGTATGACAATATATTACCTATTTGTCTATTATTCTTATTTCGGTTGGGTATTAAAAAGGTCAACTCTTCGTCACGTCTATGTATCTACGGCTGTGCGTGTAACTGAATAGCTGATCTAGCTTAGGATTACAAATAAATTATAAACGATTTAACATATGCAGTGCATGGTTATTCACATCACAAAGTTTATGCCTAATTCGATTAGTCATCGTAATGTGAGAGTGGAATTTAACATTACATGGAGTAAAC
Organism: Folsomia inoculata; assembly: GCA_034695825.1. Lineage (NCBI taxonomy): Eukaryota > Metazoa > Arthropoda > Collembola > Entomobryomorpha > Isotomidae > Folsomia > Folsomia inoculata. The sequence goes on from JAQIWQ010001536.1 coordinate 3,638, forward strand.
TATATACATCATTTGATAGTCAGTTCAGCAGTGAAGGATGCAATGAAAGAAGGCGTTGCAATGGTGTAATACAGGACGATCTTTTGGGTGTTAGGAGCCTTCGAGCCTCAAAGTTTGAGGTGATGAATGAAGATGATCTGTGACTCACAGACTGTGAGCGTGAGGAATTTCTGCGATTGCAACTTGCAATTTACAACTTAACACTTGCCATTTGTGTTTCACATGTGCTAATTGCTGAGTGTCCATTGTCCAACTTATTTACATTGACACCACTAACTTTTTTTTAACAATGAATCATTTCTGTTACTAAACAAATATTTGAGAACAACAGTGTAAAATCATTGTGACTTGACTTGAACGCGCCTAAAAAGTTTATGCAGATTTGAAATTCAAAACAATATGGAAATTCTAGCCATGAAAAGAGAACCCAAGCGTAGGAAGTATCACTGTCAGAAGTCGTGGAAATAGTAGTCAGTTAGTATTGGAATCAAGTGCACGCGTATTGTGCAAACAACATTCCTCAGCCTTAATATAAGTCTGCAAAACAAAGCCATCAATTTCTTCCATTAAATGAGATGAGCCTCGATGAGGCGGTCAGCAATGCGCAATCTGAGCATTGTTTCCACCCATCGCGTGCAAAATAATATTTATGAAGTTTATGATTGTGTTGCGAGTTGTAAGATAACTTGGTGAAGATGATATGAACAACGTCTTAGAAATCCGTGTTGGCCAAACCATTTCACTGCTACTTGCATTGCGTTGTGTAGACTTCTTCATATAAGGCACATTTTGTTAAATCAGGCAATGCCGACGACCCATTCACTAGGAGATTGCACACATGCCATTAAAGGAGTTTGTTGCCTACTTATCACTTCAGATTAATCAACACGTCCTTTAACGTGGTGTGAGGGCTGGTTTAATGATACAAAATCTTTTGTTTTATGTATGCAGTGAGGGAAAATAATGGATTTACTTAGCCTTAAACATCATTAATAACCAATCTGCCCATCCTCCACGACAATTATCATTGTCTAAAAATTGTATGCAATGCAAATCACAATAACAATCCAGATCAGCAGGTCAGCTGCCAATTTTGCTTTCTCAAGTTTCAGCAAGTAAATTGTTACATTCTAATTCAATAAAAAGTTTCTCAACAGTCAGTACGTGTACATGATGTATATTAGGCAAAATTTCAACGTGTCTCAAAATCAGAATAGACAAATTCATGGCCTTCAACCCACCTCCAATTTGGATGGAGGCGTTTCATTCATACAATCACTCACTTCATGTTCAATCTACATATGTGGCACATTATGACCTATTATGTATATGATCTTAATTTTCATTTTAGTTTAATTTGATTGCTGGCGGATGCCTGCTCGTTACCTTTGGCCCTTCAAGACATATCAACATCGCAAGAACAGGAGGAAATTTTTTATAATCCCACTAACAACTCGTCATTACTCTTTCAACATTGTTTTAAAACTTTATATTACAGATATTGCATCGCATTATATAAGTTAGTCAGATTTTGATTTATAAAAGCAATCTATCTAGGCTTCGAAAACATTATAACCCACCGTAAGAGATTCGTCTGAAAAAATGCCACATGGTCTTGCATGGTGACCGATCATTGTGATAAGAAGAAAGGTTTCTTAAGAACTTTGATCGAATAACTTGGGGACAATCAAAAGATTATCATCTTTAATTATCAATGCAAATGTCTCATTATGACCACAGTTACTTTACAAGACACCAATCGAATTTACGCCGAATAAAGGAGACTTGCATTGTCCCATTGCACTTCTGAAATGATTAATTAATGTGATTAGAGGCAGCGTCAAACCAACTGTTTCCTAATGTTGACATCAAATATCACCTATATCGTCATTAAAATCTCCCATCATGCGGTCAATGAACGGAATGTTATTATTAGCAATCAACTCGGTATAAAAAAGTTTGACAATAATCAGGATACACTGACACACACTCGTAACTGACTTTGATTGGAAGCGATATTCAATGTGAGAATCGTTAGTTTCGGTATCGAGCAATACATCAAGAGTGGATGGACAGTCATTGAAAAATTAGATCAATAATCCGTACATAATGATTATGTAAGGCCTTTGTTCAACTTAGCTTCATTCATCTACCTCTGATAATGTAACGGCAAGGATGTGATTGCTCAACGAGTCCTATTAAGTTAATTCTCAATCAATAAATCATATCGAGTCATGCAGTTTCAAAATATTTTGTCTCACAGTTAAATAGCATTCTATTCAACTTCAAACCTTGAAAGAAGTATTTAATAGTGCTGTGAAGAATTGCAATATGTAAGCCAAGTATCAGATGAAGGGTATAAGATGAATATGTTGTAATACATTACAGTCCAAGCTTACAATTAATAACAGGTTGTAAAATTATCGAATCATATAACGTCAACTGATCAAGTTTATAAGAATTGCTCCTCATTTAAAAATCAACGGCAAGTACTCATTGGCAGAAGAGTCTTCTGAAAAGACTTATGACGTGACTTAAGGAAGTCACCAAGTGTGCCATAGCAAAGAATTTCATCTGTCAGTACAAGAAATCAATGTAATCAAAGATTCGTCAAAGATCAAAGATGATGATGATTTGTAATCAATTTCAAATGAGATGAGATGTCAAATCATCAGCCAAACATTTGCACAGTAAACAAAAAGACAGCTAGACACGGCAAGTCTTTCTAATCCGTCATATAAATTACTGAACTTTTCGCACGGCTGACAACATAATCATTTTTCTATCAAACGATAACATACTTATAATTTTGCCCACAATTATCGTGAATTTAATAAGCATAATTGAAAATAGGAAAGCTTACAAATATCTTTTAATTTCGACGAATTCCACATCAGATTTTCTCCATGCAATTCACCGTTTCGATAACAAAATATTAATGAACATTCATGAACAGAAAAACAACAAATAGCACACTTGACTCGACACTTCTTTTCATTCCAATTTTGCAAAAAATTAGAGTAGCACGTCCTGGGACATCAAACTACAAAAACATAGAAAAAGCATACCCTTTAACTTTTACAATTTTATGCAACTATTCTGTTTAAATCAGATAAATATATACCTGAAGTATAGCACAATTTGTTTTACACAATACTTATTCAGTATCATATTAATATTATATTGTCAAGAACGCGATTTCTGTTAAGAAAACAAACGAAACAACTCCTTTTCTGGTAAAGTAGGGTAAGTAAAATACATGCGCACTTAAAAGCAAAACCAAGAGTGTTTACGACTGGTCAACATTATTGTTGGAAATTTTCAGTCGATAACAGTGCCAAGTCCCATTAGCAGAAACATTGAACAGAAACCCACTTGAATCTAACTTGCGACAGCAGGCTTTAGCTGTACCAAAATAACCTAACAATATACCGCAACATGTATTAATATTCGATATACCTCCCATGTAGTATTATTGACCAAGCAAACCAAAGCAATTTTGATCATGACAATTTATTAAAAGAAAAGAATTATTTCATTTTATTGTACCTGAACGATTACCCAAATACTATTTATGTTGTTTCAAAAGAGGACAATATCATAATGTATGGCAATCCTGATTATAATTAAAATGCCGCACTCATCGTTACTCTCTAACTTTCAAAAGGATTTTGTTATCTGTGTGGATAAACTGAATTATAGAATTCTGCTTTCTGACCCGAACCGAATAAAATGCAGTAATAAGTGTTGCCTAACCATAACCATATGAGATGTGATTGACATGCGAAACTCACTGTTGAAAATCGGGTGACACACATTGCAGATTGTGTGTGCGAACTGCGAACACTGGCTTGAGCAGCAAAGCAGGAGCAAGTTTCCTGTCACTTTGTCATGATCATTCGTGAGATTAAGTGACCACTGCTATGATACGGTAAACGGATGTAGGCCAGTCCCGCTGGTTTATTGCTTTACCGTCGCATATTAAAACGCTCATTATTACAATTGCCCCTTACATATATGAATATTATAACATTTGCAGTTAAACCCTAAATTTCCGTCGTAGGTATGAAGAAGATTATCAACAAAATTAAGTTACATACTTGTTGGAATAGGACAAGGAAACTCTCCATCGCTTTTGGAATGTGTTATCATAATGTTATCAAAATCCACCAAGGTAATTTCACTAAGAATCACAGCACTTCTTGGTATCTTTTTCCAATTCAGGTACTTCACACCATATCCGGTGACGCCTGTGGGATCCAGCTCAATTTCAGTTGCAATGACAGAATTATTCGATCACGTTTGCTAAGCAAGGTAACGCAGTGTGCACAGATGTGACACTGTGTTTAGAAGATTAAATAAGATTCACATTGATGGATTCGGACATAAATACTGTTTACAATTGAGGAACGTACGGATTATAGTTTGTCCTTCTTCATAAAGTTAGCGAAAGTAGCAACTCTCGTTAATTAAATACTCACGAGAGCAATAAACAAAAAACGTATGAAACTGACATAAAACCAGACAACCTTTTGGAGCCGTAGAAAGTTGACTGACATGCACTGGTTTCAAGGTTTCACTTAGAAATCAAGCGTGAATTGATTATCGAAATAAACAAGTGCAATTTCAATTACACTATCTTCACCAAAAGAAATGCCTTCAACTTGCTTGGACTCCGGTAAGTTACCCTTCTTGGTATTGTTCCCTCCTATGACATTATGTGGCGTTTTTAAATTTTTTGATTTCCTCAATATGCTCTCCATAAGATTAGAAAGAAATGTGTATCAAAAGTTTTTTGTACAATGATTTGACTGCCGAAAAACCTATTTCCGAGTCTACCCCGCCATGTTAATGTAATGAGCCACTGCGTCGCACCACAGCTCGCTGTCCGGCAAATGTATGGGAACTTGTTAATGTTACGTTTTATCTCTTTATCTTGTTAACAGTTCGCTTGCAGAAACCTCAAATAACCGTAGCACATTTCACAAATATTTACTTTTCATGCTGTGTTTCCTTTAACTAGTTTACAGTCCCCATATAATGAACCCACTCAACTGAACCAACTGAATCCTCACAGTTTGCCAATTGTACAAAAGAGTCTACGAAAATGAAGAGAAAGCAAAAGTGAAAGCACTTTCAGTTTAAAATCTAGCCAAGAAAATTTCTGTTGTGTCAATCTGTGCCGATCTAAATTATAAAAAGGTTTCGTCCTTTTTGGATTGAAAAACTAGTGGTCTCAACCTCAACCTCTGAGGATGCATGTACCATACGAATCCATTTATTTTAGGGGCCTAGATAAATAATGCCACCGTGGGTAATAATATTTTACCGTATCGTATCGCATCACTTACGACTACGACAATCCAATTCCAAAGTCTACAACAGAATGTCGCCATACCCTAACCATGATAACCAAAGTCGTCAACCGTCACCAGACCGGGCACAAAACCAAAATTCCTTCTGTATTAAGATCAACTTCGGATAAAAAGCACAAACAAGCAGATCCACGACTCCGCAATAACTGAGCACGAACCCGAAATGTAAGTCTTCTACGTTCATCCACAATTCTTTAAACTCATTCCTCAGATCCCTCATGCTCTACAATTTTCTGTGCCAAATATGCCGGGTCGGAGAGATTGCCGGAACTGTTTGGCACCACCGAAACCGGGTCCCCCCTCCCACCGAATCCGGCTTGTTATTGTCAGATGCAGACAAACGGGAGAACCGAGAACGTGCATAACCATACTCTTCGCTTTTCATGTTGTCTCCTGCCTGTCGAATTTTGACTTTCACCTCATGTTTTGAGTGGGTTTTACAAGTGTCTCACAATTTTCACCACTATTGTATTATTATGGCACGCACATGCATATGAACATGACGACTAAATGTCGCCGAATTAATTGGTAATCGAACGTGATAACAACTAAATATTTCCACGAATCATCAATGAAAATGAAGACAAAACAGATTGAGCTCATTTATAGTACATACCTCATCATTAGAACGTTGTAAATAAACATCAGTTGAATGAGAACTGGAGGCAGCCGGCAGGCAATTCTATTCTAGTGGTAACAATATTGTCAACCTCGTTTTAAGCTGCGCCTGATATGTCGTTTTCCTATACCATTGCAATAGTTAGAACTTCTTAACTTTCAATCCAACGTCAACCAACTTTTTCTCAATTATCCATTCTCAAATAGAAACTAATACCTAATGACAATGTCAAACAGTACAGTACAGAGTGCAGGCAGTGTAGGGCAAGGACGGTATAGGATTGTATGCAATATCCCTTCACTTCGCAAGAAGTACTTTGCGATGTATGTATTTCTTTCTCAAAATTAAACTCGAGGTGATCAAAGAAAGTTTCATCGATTAGCGTAAGATTTGTAGAGAACATATCATTGAGAGAAGAGACAGACTGAAAGTACAAGACAAGATTATGATTTAATGTAAACGTCACACTTTTCATGTCTCTGATAAATCCAAATTAGTGCGGATCATTGTCAAATTTCCGTTGAAATCAGAAACAGTGACAGGGTTCTGTTCTTGTTAACTCTTTTACATTGTTTGAACTCGCCCAATTTTATGTATCTTATTTTATTGTATTTATATTTTCTTCTAGATATGACATCATCACCGTTTCTTGCATGTTTTGTAACCGTAGGCTATACTTAGTATTCCCATAAGTTCTGAAATATGCAAAAGTCGTTGTAACATTTACAGTTTATTGAAAAATGATTACACCATTGAAAAGCCTATAAAATTGAATACAATTTTCACTTTTCGATGTGCCCCCCCTTGGCCTTAACACAAGCCCTCAATCTGGGAATCCAGTTCTCGAT
>JAQIWQ010001537.1:0-10469 GCA_034695825.1 Folsomia inoculata
TTGCACCAAATTGCTCTTGGATGGCAGATAATGGGCAATTATAGGCTCTTCGAAAGAATTATGAAGCAGTAAAGCGATGGATTTCCAGAATCGTATTTTTACGGAAATGTTTCTAGTCCTCCACGTTTCTGAAATTTTCGATTGGTTCTGTATCATGAAATCTCTTCAGTTCATTGAGTTAGTGAACTAGTATTCTGTTGCAAAATTTAGTAACATGGATTGGAATCCAATAAGAGCAATGCGAATTCCTTGACTTATTGGTTAGTAAATGCTCTGCCACTCGCAATGTAGCGTGTGTAAGATGGATGGGCAGAGATTAATGGGATCACAGTGAATGAAAAATTGAGGATAAGAAAAGGGGAGTCGGACAAAAAGAGCTATAGGAAGGAGTACAAATTCGTGCTGGTGACGGATCGAATGCTAAACTTAAACCCGACTGTTTTCTAATATTACAGGAAAACCCGTTTGTTTTCCCCGATAATGTGATGGAGTACGGAGAACCACAGGTAACTGCTTTCTCTGCTTTCTTTCCTGTGACCACTCTATGCGATATAAAGACTCTCAAATTCTGGGATGAAACTAACTTAAATAATTATCTTTCTAGTTCTTTCCCGGTAACTGCGTTGGCTACCTCGTAAGTTTAAAAGGACAAATCAGATCATGTCCCTCAAATTTTAATTTATTAATGTTAAATTTAGGAAACGATACTGGAGGAAACGGATGAAGAGTTTGAAGATGAACAAGAGGAAGGATGTTCAGGTCGACATTGGTGGACAGCCGACAGCGACACTGATACAGGTACTGCTTCTGTCTTCATATAAATTGTAGAATTATCTCAACAATGACTAGGATCATTTTCTGTTATACTATCAAACTCTAACTCTACTGTACATTGTACCTACAGACTCCGTGATCCGAGTTGACAACAGTCAATTGTGCAATAACAATAATCAGTCAACCATTCAATCTGCTGCCCCCAACACAAAACTCAAGTCTGTTGAGAATGTTGAAGATTTATCAGTTCAATCCACTTTCCGATCTTCTGCAAGTTCAAGACCATTTGAGCTGGAGGATTTGCATCTTCTTGACCAACTCGATTTGGCTTTTGAGGAAACACTCATGGAGCCCCGAAGACGATCTGGTTTTGCAGCATTTGGTCATCAATTGAGTTTACTGGACCAACCACTAGAAAAGCATGTTAAACTGTTTCACCATGATGAGGTTGATGGACGATCTGCATTCCACAGGGATGGAGTCACGCTGAAAAGATCTGCAAGCCACGATGGAGAAAGGACCGTTTTCTGTTGTGAAGATTTCATAATGCCCCATTCCAAGGAGAAAGCTAGTGAGACAGTCGGAAAAGGTGGTGGTAGTGATGCTAGTGAGAAAGATGGGGAAAGTAGGTTATTGGGAAATGCAGAAAGTAAAGAAACATTTGGATCCTCGTTGTCACCTTCATCATCCGACTCAGAACCACACGAAGTGGCAGAAGAGGATTTCTTTTACTCTTCACCTGGATCTGAAGAGTCTGAAGCGGATGGAAGTAGCTCATCAGACGACTCGGAGAAAAATGGTTCTAGAGTGGTATTGGCCGAGTTTTCTCTCACCACCACAAATAGAGTTAGTGGGTTTGGGGGAAATAATAACTCGTTTAGTTCTGGGGCGTTATTTGGAAGTGGAAATGGGAAAAATGGTCGCCGGTCATTGGAGTCTTCCACCTCATCTTCTACTGCCAGCTCCAGGCTGAAGTCTTTCCGAAGTTTTGACAGTCTCAACTCCCTCTCCGGCACTGAGCTCCTTTTTTCCAAAGCTGACACATTCCCTTCATTCCATTACATTAAAGAGGATGTGGAACCAGGGTCATCCGGCCCGGGGTCTCCATCTTCACCAAGATGCAATCTTACATCCTGCTCCACAAATGATGTCCCAGGTGTTAGTGGCTGCACTACTGAAAGAGAAGCCACCACTGAAGAATCACAGTCTCTTCCTTCACATCATTCTTCATCTGTTCCAGGGTTCCCACCGACATTCAATATCAATAAGAAGACATCGTCATGCTCTTCATCCGCTTCAACGGCATCTTCCAGTTGTAACTCTGCCACTGGGATGATACATTCTTCTGAAAACTTGTCTGAGGATAGCGGAATAGGATTTCAGCATGAATTAGGACCGGAAGGTGTCATGGTTTTAACACAACAGAATTTGGGGGTAAAGAGAAGCAGTGCGGAAAGTTTTTCTGACGATCCTGAGCAAAATGAAGAAGGTGGAGAAAGTGCCAAATCTTACATTGCCAAATCAGAATTCGCACTAAATCCATTAGTATTTTCATCTCTTTCCTCTTCTTCAGATGGTGGAAGCAACAGTCCGAGCATAAATAGTGTCCCCAGTTTAAATAATAATGAATCACCATCTGCAGATTTCTCCAACTCTGAACTAAAGGGAAATCATGGATGCGTGACTGTACAAGATGGAGAAAGTGCTGCACAACACTCTTCTTCTGTAGGAGGAGAACTACTGGAGAAAGCGGTAAAGGATGAGACGAGAACCATTAACCATAACTCTTTATCCAATTTTCATCTGGGGAAAGTGGATGAGAGTGATTCAACTCAAATTGAAAGTCCACAATCCCAACATTCCCAACCCCAACTGAGTAATCTAAAGGCTGAACCAGTAGTGGGGACTGTATCATCAAGTATTCCATTTGAACACAAATTGCCCATTTCTATCAATGACCAACCCGCAGTAGCAGTAGCAGCATCATCATTTCCTCTCATTTCTGCTTCTACTACTACCGGTACTATCTCATCTCATTCCTACCCCTCTAACCATTACGGGGAACATTGTTCAACCACCATTAAAGCCACACTGGAATGTGGCCTCCCCCCAAATTCTAATACGGAGGATTTGCGAATTTCCAGTACTAGAACAGTGAATAAAGTGAAAGCTCCACCGGTCGAATTACCCGATTGCACTCTAGATAGCCCTATTTTCGGTAGCTTAACAGGATCTTATTCTGTTTCAAATCAAATTGACATCAATCCTTCGCTTAACTCTAATGTGCCTTTGGATTGTGACCCAGTATCAATATCCCAAATGTTATCAACTTTATCAACACTCCAAAAGAAAGAACCAGCACAGCGCGATATAAAAAGAAATCACCTAGATCACTCCAATAGCGAACCTTCTTTGGCAACGGAATCCAATATTTCCATCTCGAATTACAATGACAATGCGACTGTAAACTCACCATCCTTGGCTTTGGTGAAACCTGCCACTCAAATCCTACAGAGTGTCCAATTCCAAGTGGGTGATCATTGTCAAGTGCCTTATTCGCAAGAAATGGAAATTGGAGAAGAGCACAATAAACCAAGTAGTGCAAGTACCTTTCCTCCTCCACCTTTCACATCCTCATCCATATGTCACAGTCAAGGAGGTTCACCCCAGCAGCAGATGGCTGATCAACATCTTCATAATGACACCTCTGCTAACTCTACAGCTTTGAAACTTGCATCAGAGTATCCCATTTCCACCTCAAAAACACCAAATGCAGACCCACCCAAAACCCGTTCTCGCTGTGTTCAAAGGGAGCGGAGCAATAGTGAAAGTGAGTTTGAATGTGCGGAGAGTGCCGTAGAATTGGACAGTATTGCACTTGCTTATGCCATTGTAAATTCACCCACGAAACAACACAGTCCATCATCCTCCCCCACATTATTACAACGAAATGAAGCCAATATTGGTATTGGTGATAACTTTGTCGGGGAAAGTAGGCCAACGTCAACCTTGAGTTGTACTTCTGCTGAGTATGAGAATGTAAGAGCAATGCGTGTTGGAATGCAGAGGCATAATATGCAACATGGGCAAAAAATTGTGCATATTGTGGAGTCTTCTACTCTCGATAAAGTTTTTACTTCACCTTTATCCTCCCATAATGATGATGCTATGTCTGGTGGTGGTAATACTGGTCAGGGGAGGGATGATCATGCTGCTAATGGCTCAAGTGCTGGTAATACTTTAATTGAACCAACCATCACTAACTGGCCAGCAGCACTGGGCGACAAGAGTGTTGGAGTCCAAAACGCAAAAATTTCATTACATCATCATCAAAGTGGTACTGTTAGTGGTGGTTTGTTAAAGCCAGATCAGTCTCATTCGACCAACAATATTAACCAGAGTGAGATAGAAGGAGTCGCATATTCACTAATATCAACACCACCACCACAAAATGAGGCATTGGCAGTAGGGCAGCAAGAGGATAATGGATTAAAACCTTCAAGATCAGTTAACTCTGGGGTCTCGTCAGCTACGGATGTTGTTGTCCATCATCAGTTGGAACAAATATCAGCGTTGAATAATAGTTATGATAAAAGTGAATGTGGTAGAGTTGACAAACATACACATTTTGTTGATTACATTGGCAGTGAAGGATTATCAGATGAAGGGGAGGAGGGATTGGTTGCGGCAGTGAAACCTATCCACCCTGTGCACATAGGTGTGGCTGAAGTAAAAAAGTTTAGTCAATTAGATTTCTTAGCAATATCACGAAAAGTACATGATTCGCATCATCAAAGAGGATTAGGAGAATCGGAATCAGAGAATATCCGTCTTGCCCCACAACAGCCACAACAGCGTCATTATACGCAGCATCATGATGATGGGTGCAAAAGTAGTAGTAAAACATTCGAGGATGAGGCTATTTTAGGGCAGTCTAATTTTGGATTTTTTGGACGTTCTTCCCATCCGAGATTTTCTGCTTGCGATAATACGAATACGACGAATGGTGAAGACAACCTAGACCCAAAATCAAGTTTACTGTATAGTTCTTCCGTTAAATCCACTCATTGCACTGATTCATCTGAATTGCCTTCCTACGGGTTCCCATCTTCTACTAATACAACTTCATTTACTTCATACCCCAACTCGGGCAATCAACTACAGCCATTACCAGTAGTGAAGCTTCATTCAGAAGGGGACCACGGGACGACGGAAATACCAAAGGAGACACATAACAAGAGACATCACAGGGACAGAGGAGGGCCACATTTGCATCTGGAAGATATCAAGTGTGGAATTCACCCAGAACCATTTACACTTCCCTTGGGCATATACTCGGCTGCAGTGTTGGCTATTGCACCCTCCTTACCCTGTAAACGCCTTACTTTTCTGAATGAAAGAGATTCTTATGGTATAGGAGCCACCGTCAATACCAACATAAATACTACAACAGAAGGCAAGTATTCTTCACCTAAGCTTTTTACCAAAGGCGTAGAGGAGCGATTGAGTAAAAAGAGTAGACCAACTAATACTTGGTTTAATCCTCTTAATGGAGTTGGAGACTCAACAAATAGCTCGCCTGTTTCTTACTATCCTGATGTATTGGTAGTTAAACAAACACATTCTTCTCCAGGAAGTGAAGAGGAGGGTGACACTGGGGCCAAGACCAAGGAGGTTACACATACCCATACGGGACCCATCGCCCGTTTAAGTTCTAGTAGTGCAAACATTGAAGCGATGGAAGTTGACACTAATGCATCCATTCGCAGTGCTGGTAGTAGTAGTGGTGATAGACGAAGTACAAGTCCATCAGGAGTCCCAATTAAGACGAGAACATACGGTCCCCGAAACGAAGTGGAAGTCGTTCATATGAGTCGAAATTCCCGAACACCAAGCCCTGCCCCTGTTGTATCCAGCGGAAGTTTCCCTTTCAGCTCCAGTCTCAAACAGACTCATCCCTCCACATCATCATCTTTAGGCGAAGAGTGGAACAACGATCAGACTAACTCAGACCCACCGGCGAAAGCACCGAGAACGAGAGTTCACTTCTCACCAGTCGTCAGTGAAATTTCCTGGAGGGAAAGTTATATCGATCAAGCAGGCTCCGAATTTTCTGCCTCGACAGAAGACATTGTTAGTTCAGGACAACCTGCAGAAACGGGGTTGTATCCGACAATTTCGAGTGGTGCTAATTATTTTGAGAGTGATTTTGGTAGTAGTGGTGTGAATGGAGACAGTTTGCTAAGACCACTTCAAGTGTCAGATTTTAAAGAAAAAGAAATGTCTGAGGTGCATAATCAAGTTGGAGACAATCCTAATCCTTTCCGTCAATCATCTCCAGGGCCTGGAAAGAGTTCTGTTCTCGTGGAGAAAGTGCAAATGCGTTCATCATTCCTCCAAGGTGAGGATGAAGAAGATGACGATGATTTAGAACGTAAGTTGACGTTAAATGTTAACGACAGCCTGAACAACAGGGCCAGATCCCCCGTGGATGAGGATCACTTGGATGAGACAGACTATCTTGTGGAGGGACCTCGTAAAGAAGGTATGCAATTCACTTCAGGTGCTTCTTCACATTCGCATCATTACCAACCTGATAATGGTGTGTTGGATCTATATGAAGACGTCAGTGTGGCAATAGAACCTCAGACAAATAGTCAGAACTCCACCACATTGTCCATGATGCCTGATCTTTTGAGTCAGTGCGAAAATGCTGCCCATGCACAAACACATATTGATGTGTGCATTGAGGAAATGGGATCACAAGCCAAATCCGGCAAGCCACCACTCAAGCCAAAACCATTGCGAAAATCCCACTCTCCCACGCCTACACAGCAACCACAAGTACCACTCCATTCCTCCGAGATACCACCTCCGCCAATGATGATGGAGATGGAAATTAACCAACAGCCACAACAACAAATATTTCCAAAAATTTTTGCTGAAGAACCGAATGGGAGTGGCACCTTTGGTAAACTTGGTAGCGGCAAGAGTGACAGCAAAAACAATTCATCATCCTCGTTAAACAAGAAAAAGTCAGGGAAAGGCTTTAGTCTGGGTTCTGGAAGTAAAAAAACTACCACAGGAGATTTTCCAAAAGAGCGAGATAACAAGCATGAGAGCATGGAGAAAGAGACTGATTCTTCCAAAGAGAACAAGACTACTAAATCTAGCAAACCAGGATTTTTCGAACGTCTCTCAAAAATAAGACTTAGTGGAAGCAAACCTAAAAAACAAAAGGTTCATCCTAAGATTGATGAGTTGGAAAAGGGATTGCAGCAGCAACCACTAAAAACCCAAAATGTTGTCAATTTTAATGGAAATGGCACAAATGGCACTACAAAATCGTCCACTACAGCCAAACAACCTACACAGCCAATTCTCAAAAAGACCAACCACTCCCCCGTGATACCAAATTATACACCAGTCGACTACGACAATGAACCGGAACCGAACGAATCACACCAAGCCTTTGAAAATATACTTGAAGAAATTGCAGGAATCAAAAACATTCAAATGCGAATGGACAAATCATCCAGCGAAAATGGAACCCCTGAGCGTCACAATCCCCAAAAACCACCACCCAAGGAGATGCGAAGTTTTGCGAAACGGAAGCAATTCTACAGTACCCCAGAGTCATCCAGCCCATCTCCACCAATTTCTCCAAATGGTAGAAGTTTGTCGGATTTGGACAGAAAATTAAGTCAGTTTAAAGAAGATACGTCAAAGAATCGAGTCGTCATTTCTAAATCCCATCCAGACTTGGAGCTTATTGAAGATATGGTGAGACAGGCATCAATATCACCTGAACCTCTCAAAAATCAGCATGAGATGATTAACAAGACTGCAGAGCCAAACAAACAAAGTAAATCACCAGAGTCGAAGAAATCTCCCAAAAAATCGCACATGTCTGAGGCAGGACAGAAAAATGAACGCGTAAGTTTATTTTTATTCATTTGAGTGGTAATAATATAATGTAGCGCAATGGTTTGATTCAGGAGTGGTACAAGCTTCTGAAATCTGCGGCCGAGAAATATTATTATCGCGGATCTAAGGATAAGGATGACTGCAGACAAGAAATAAGGGACACACACACTGGGATGTTGGAAACTGATTTAGACACTGGTACGTTAAATTTCGACTTGCTTTTCTTCTCATGAAAAATCACCACTCGTAATTACATATCATCCTTGTGTATGAATTTTTAATGTGATTTCAAAATGACTTCATTTGTCATTGTCTTTCATTTTATACTAGTCTTGCAAAGCTATGCATATTGTTCAACACGGCACACAATTTGACAGGCAGGTTGACTAATGGAGGAATCTAAATTTCTAAATATTTGGTTCGTGTGATGCGATGCCACCTATTTTTGTAGCACTATTTTAACAAAGGTGCCAACAAAAAGTCATTCTACTTTGAGTTCAGTGTGACATTCAATGTTGCTCATGAATCAGGATTATGTTCATGTAAATCTCTTCACTCTGTAATTTGTTTAATTTTGTGGTTTGAAAATTCTATGCAAAATTTGTCCCAACACCCCACATACAAATCCTTCCGAGTGTTTAGTGATGAGTTGCAAATTGGAAAATGTTGGGTTCAGCATTGCATTAGTGATTTGCTACTTCCTCCCCATTCTCATCCCAAATCCTAACTGCAAAAAATAGCATACACACAGTTCCAGTAACATTACAATAGTTTGCGAAACTACTGCAACCACATATTGTTTAAACACGGTATTGACGGTATTACTGTTTGCATTCCACTCTGCATTGTTTAATTGGATACAGAGAAAACGCTGATTAATGAAATTTCCTATAATACAGAGAACTCACACTCCATGCCAGTGCGTCCAGTCGCAATTATTCACAGAGGATTTACGATATTTGCAAACATGGTAGGAATTAGAGGCAGCATCATCGTCATATCATTGAAATTCAGTCGTTTACATCCAATCTGTTTTTTATATGTTCAATGTTAATATGTTAAGCTATCCCATATTTGGCGCACCCTTTACTCGTTTACTTGCTCACTTGTAAATGGATGAAATGACCAAATTATGTTTGTCGGAATTGTGCATTACAAGAGCAGAAGAGTTGGTTAATGAAATGATAATCAATTCGACATTGAATGACAAGGTACTGCGTGTAAGGAATATGTTGATCTCATCTCGTATAATGTGCGTACTCATCTCTATTAAATTATTTTGTTGCTATACTTTACTTTATGTATGTGTCATCAGAACACACATGACACTCCTTATATCATTCATAACAATTCCAATGTCAAATTATACAAATACAAAATGGTCACTTCAGTTCCGTATTGCAGTTTACATTGTCACAATATCAGTCAGATGAGATAAGATTACTTAATTCAATAAGCACAAACACATCCAGTTTGGGTGTTACTGACAGAGTGAAATGAATGTATTGTTTTGTTGAATTCTGACCTTCTGGGTCAGTACATTTTTTATATGAATATTATACATTTTAAGGGAGAGACGATTATTGCTACAGCTAAACTAATAACTCTGCTTAATAACCAAAGTAGAGTTATTATTAGTTTAGCTATCGGCAAAGTAGAGGGTATTTAAATTAGTCCGTTCGTTCAAGGGCATTTCTATCATTTCTGGCTTTAAACGAGACCTTTTACCACCAATTTACCACTCATTATCAGTACTTATGATCTCATGACATCAAGAAGATTTATTAGTAATTGTTCCATACTCTAACACAATGGAGGCTGTGTGGTCCACATTGTATCATTTGAAATACAGAGGAGACAAACAGAAAAAAATACAACTGCACTGTGTAATATTTAAATTGACCATGTTCTCATTGTGACAAATTATTTGAGCTTCTTGGGTTTGAAGAAAATTAAGTAAACATTTTCAATCATCTCTTATTCGATTCGATTAGCCTCGGGTGTCAAGTGCACTTGAAATGACGTGTGTGAAGACATCGTGGAACCAGATCCATGTATTTAAGAGTGAGTTATTTTATTTGAGGTTGTGTTAGAAGAACTGCCCCCGTGGAAAATAAATGCTTCGAAAAAGATCTATTTTTGGAGATTGAAGGCTGCAGCTAAGGATAGCATCACAAACACCATGCAACCCCAACTGACTGCAAGGTCCATTTATTTCCTATGAATCTTCGAAATGCATGTACCAACTTCCTGCTGAGATTTATTTGTTCTTCAGCACAACTGATTTTTATTTCCTTGTGTGCATCCCATACGTAATATCAATGTCTGCTGTCTCCTTTTAACATGAAACAATGAGTTTTTGCTGTCGGTCGGTAAGAACAAGTGGCAAACGGTATTTTTATTAAGCCATTCCAAGGTTTTTATGTCTATTGAGACCAATTTGAGTTCATTTAAAGTCGGCAGTTTGGTTGAACGTTGAACTATACTCCTCCCTCGGATAAAAGAAACCGTCGGAAAGAAATGCAACCTAACCGCTTGCATTCACTATTTATGCTTTTCTCCACCCTTAGAATCAAATACATACATTGATCTCATGTAAATAGTCAAGATGTTACAGTAGTGGCATGGCTGTTTCGGGAATCCATTTAAAATGGTTTAGTTCTGTTATCTTTTTATATCCTTGAATGCGTTTTGGTTAATTGGTTTGTCCCAGCATGCTGTTTTAGGAATTCCAATCGATCACAAATGCACATTTACATGCCGACGGG
>JAQIWQ010001538.1:0-10466 GCA_034695825.1 Folsomia inoculata
ATCCTCTACGATGAAGAGAGTTGGATTGATATGAAATGGTCATTGGTTGATTTGGTCCAGTCAGTCATCTGTATCGAGGAATACACGTGAACCCTTCACGACCGGGATTGCTTGCAGACATTGTCCTGTTGGGTGGGGCTTCATATCACAGGTTTTCAACAACTACGGTTACTTTATCACTGACAATGAGCCGTTCGTTCATCCATGAGCATTACAGACAGTGACATACAGAACACAATACAGTGAAACTTTCTGATCACATACTCATGTACCTATGTATATTTGTAGTATCGCTTGTTACAAATTTCGTAAGTCACCACCTTCCTGAAATGCTAAGATATCAGCACAAGAATCGATTACTAACATATGCAACAATCAAACTAACCGTAAAAGCATTTCCGGGATTATTTAGGAACCGTTGACCGTCTCTGTGGGAGATCAACAAAACAAACCATGTATGCAATCATATGCATCATTGTAATAATGTTTGAGCGTCTAATGTAACCCTTACATTGTAATGTCTTTCCGATGTTCATATTTGAACCCAACCTCTGATGGTTGTCGGTATCATGTATAAACCCTTCAATACCCACTTCATGAACCCCACAATATAATAATAACAATGCGACTATGTACATTCTTACCATAAAATATTTATGCAGCAGATGACCAATGTAAAGTAGTAGGTGGTATTTTCGTCACACATTTGAAATAATTTACTGCTGCATTTGCCCTTCACGCTGCACATTGTATGCGTTCATGAAATAATTTTATAACAAATTATTGCATATAAATCCGGTTTATGCGTGTTCCATATAACAACAAGCAAAGGCAAGTCTAATTTTTATGATCCTTGTAAAATAAGTTAGTATTTCCTTATTTTTGTCATAAATGTCAAAATCCTGCTTATCCTCATACACAACAGCTGCAAATGAGACAAGTTTCAAGTATTTTGGGTGTGGAGACTATAAATTCATAACCAGGATAATAAATTATATACTCTTGTATGCATTTTCGTTAGTTTATCCCCTCTAAAATTGTCGCAAGTCGCAATAATAATGAACAATGAATAACTAACTACCAACCAAAATCTCACAAGTTCCGTCGTCTCATATTTCTCAAAATTGTACTGTCCACCCACGTCCACGTCCACACTGAAAAATCTCATTTACTAGTTTCCCCACCACCAATCTCAAACATATTGTAAAATCCATCTCCAGAGCCATCTTTCGAACTTTTAATAACTTTCCTACTACCAACCGCGCAATCCTTTTTCACCAACAATAATTTATTCATTCAGTTGCAGTTTATTACAACAAATTAAAATTCTGAAGTTTTCTTTCCTTAAATTCTCATCGTTTTAAATTTCAATTTCAGTTTTAGCAGAATAGTTTGAAAGTAGTGGAAATGGCAGCCAATTTTAATACAGAAACCGTGGACGAAGATGCTGCAGATTTACTTTTCCCAAAAGGTTGGTAACAAAATGTTGATTTAATTTGTTGAGCACCTTTTAGTGATAAATAACTTGTACCAATTTTAATTATGGACTCTTGACGTTGATTAGCTAGATGATGCTTTCTTATTGATGAATGATTGAAATATTTATTCTGCTCATTATACTAAATATTTTGTATTTTATTATTGGACAGAGTTTGAAAATGCGGAAGCTCTTTTAATTTCTGAAGTGAGTCTGTTGCTGGAACACAGAAGTCAACAGAATGAAAATTCTGAGGATGAGCAAGCTCTTTCGGACGTTTTTCAAAAAACGAGAGAGTATTGTCGCAGGTTTGGAAAGTTGAAGAATAACGAATCCATCACACGTGTACGAGGGTAAGGCTAAGGTCAACATTTGTTTGAGGATGTCATCAATTAATTCACTATTCATTTTTTATTGTTAGACTTCTCATGCAAAAGAAACTTCACAAATTTGAGCTGGTTTCGCTGGCTAATTTGTGTCCTGAAACACCAGAGGAAGCCAAGGCCTTAATTCCCAGGTAAAATAAAATAAGAGAGCTTTAATAACCATCAGTTTATTTACTAAAGTTTATTTATTTATTTCTAGCCTCGAAGGAAGATTTGAAGATGATGAGCTGAGAGAAATTTTGGATGATATTCACACTACAATTAGTTTTCAGTCAGGTTAATTTTTCCACTTTCCCTTAGATATAGAAAGGGTTCTACCATAGAGTAATTAATTACTCTGAGGGTTCTACTGTCTAGTTTGTTTTGTACGAATGTTAATGTTATCTCTACTTTATCATTGATGGTTTTTCTTAACTTGTATGGTTCTATAAGTATTTGGTAATAATAAAATGTCGGCAGGCAGGTATTCAGATTTATACGACTCCGTTGATTACTAATGGTTGTAATTGCTATTTATGCCATTATGCCAATTGCTAATATCTGTAAAATTGCGGTAGAGCTTGATAACAAGAAATTATAAGTAGACTTATAATTATTATATTTTCGTTGCCGTTCAAATTCAATAAGCTTGAAAAAATATGGTGTCATTTAAAGAGGTCATGGTCATACACGTTACAAAAAACATGTTCAAGATAATCGATTCCAACATCATGTTTACTTGTTATCTTAAAAGAAAATAATGAAGATTTACTGAATGGCAGTAGTGTTATGTATACTGTAACTGATGTAAGGAATCAAATGGGAAGCATTGAAGAAAGGAAGCGAAAAGGAGTTAGAAGGAAGGGGAATCAATACTTACAGTAAAGAGGACAAAGGAGAAAGAAGGTATTTCATCCATCCATCTATCCCCAGAACAGCAGAGTAAAGGAAAACAGGAGAAATTGGAGTTGGTTGGTTAGATGAGGAGACAGACAGGGAAAGTGCAAAGGTGATATCCTGTTCCATGCTACAATGCATCCATAACAATCTCCCTCCCACTTTTCCACCATTTCCGTAAGTATGGAATATCACATCTCGTACATTTGGGAAACACAGTGCTTACAATGTCTTTAAATGAAGCATACACATTTTAAAATATAAATATTCAAAAGGTTTCCTTACAAAAAATGTGGACTTTTGACTGACATCTCTCTATATTCTGACAACGAACAAATGTTTCCTTCTCCAGACTCCAACAACTAGCTTACAAAAATTCGGATTGAGCCCGGGTGGCTTTCTTTCGTATCACTACCTGAATGCTTGCCTGCCAGTCTGCATTCCAAATTCATGGTGTCCTCATTTTCCGAACCTCCACTACTTTGACATTGGAGAAACCCATAATGGATGGGATTCTAGCCTTGGTTAAGCTCTTTTGATCACAAGAAGAAATAATAGTCTTTGTCTGGACTGGGAGCAGGGATATAGGGACATGGATGGATAGTGGAAGAATGGTTGGTTTGGTTGAGTGAAAGCACAAGAGCCAATTAGCATCGTATGTTATGTCCCCTCTTCTATTGCCACCACCACTGCTACTAATAAGTAAGAGAACATACTTTCTCTTTTCAACATCCATCCATAGCTTCATTCATCCTCTATCTCTAATAATATGTAATGCGCATCTCCATCCAGTGAAAGTCCTTCTTTACTTCACCTCTCTATTGTCACACTCTTTCGTCACACTCGACCTCTTTCATTCCCTGTCTACCATGTGGATGGCCTACTACATACTTTCCACCTTCATCCACTTGACCCGGAATGAGAGAGTGGGGTAATCGAGAGAAAGTCAACTTTCACCTTCTTTATAACAAATTACATTTTGATGCTGGATAATGATGATGAGAACAAAGGGATGGACCACAGGATTTCGAACCGAAAAACTTAAAGAAAACCATACGAATCAGTGGAATGAAGGAGAGAAATTGAAGAATTTTTTAATATTCATAGAAAATGGGGAAATCATGCAATTGCCAATTAGTCAAAGTCAATCATTGTTTGTAAACATAAGTTGAGAGATGGATTTAAAAAAAATCATCATCATAATGTAGGACTAGCATGAATGTCTAGAAAATGTGATAGAAGAAGAACTGGCACGATCGAGGCAGTCGCTCCCATTTACTTCACTTTTTCTTTGTTCAAGAAAAGGTTTCTCACCTACTTTCCCAGTTACCTGGTGCCGTACTGCTTTCTCCAATGACTCCAACCCTCTTCCTTTCTTGTCTTTTTATATTATTCTCAACCTTTCTCATCCATGTTCTCCTATTATGTTCTCGTGTTCCTTCATGAGTTGCTTTGAATTTGGACAAATTTATATTTATTTAAGGAAAGTAGGCAGGTTGTATTCATTTTTCCTAGTTAGAGCTGTCAGTGTAAGTGGAGTTCTTGGTGGTACGAAATTTCCGCTGGTTCTCACATAAAGAAACAGTTAGAGCAGTTTCGAAAGTATTGTACATAGGAAGGGTAAAAGGTATGCAATGCAATGCATAAGAAAGGAGTCATGTTAGTTAATGGTGAATAGATTGTTACCTTTACGCCACATCATGCAAGTAGGGTAAGGTCTTCTGTCTTAAAGGAGGAAGGAAACTGAGGAGGAGAAAGTGGCGTGTCTTGATGCGAAAGAAGTTGGAGAAAGTTGGTTTAAGTATTTGATGCCTTTTAGGTATATGTTTCTTTACATTTCTTATTACCCTTGCCATTTCTCTGCCCATATACCTAGATTTCAAAATAAATGGTTGATCCACATTCTCAATTTTGAGTTGAAACTCATTTGATTTTGTATTTCTAAAATTCTTACAAGTTTAGGAAAGAGTTTTCAGCCATAAACTAACCATTTCTGTACCACTTAGTATTTACCCCATGTGCACTTTCACCCGACACTACTTCATAACATCAACGTCACACCACACAACACCACTGGGGGTAAACGTTGGAAGAGAGTGGAGGAGGGAGGTAAGTAAGTGAGGACATTTATTGCAGCTCAGATTACGAACGATGTATCTCGCGTTCTTCATGACGGGAAGTCATGCTGTTTCACAAAATTAAGAAGAACCGAAACCACTCGCAACTTTTAATTGATTTTCGCGAATAGGCGTTATGGATTCGAAGAGGTCCTACGGAATACTGCAATCCCAAATTATTTTAATTGCTTATGCCCAGGGTGGTCTTTGCCAACTTATTAGACCAAAGCGAATACGTCACTTTGGGAAAGTGGGGTGTGTTGTTGTGATTGACTAAAAATTTGTCAGATAGTTCCTCGTTGTATGTGTTGAACTTAAGTTTACTGTTGACTGTGTGGTTACTTATTTGGAGATGAAAACATTTCGAAACGTAATTACATTTACTCCATTGGGTGGAGTCTGGTGATGACAAGTGGAAAAGCATGATGATGTACGAAATTATTTGCAGGAATGAACTGCACTTTAGCTTATCGATGAAAGTAAGTTTCTTGCAGGCGAATTTTAATATTTTACTTTCAATCAGTGGAATTTTTTATGGAGATTCAAAACCATTATAATAATTAATTTAGTATAATAAATTGCTTGGTTTAAAATGGACCATTTCCAGTTGTGCAGTTCAGTGAATGCTTGCAAAAATGTTCCTTTGATGATTCTTGTGCACTATTTGATTGGATGGATGGATAAATTGAATTTGGTTAAATCATGTGAATTGACTGGTAATTCTGCAATCACAGTGGTTTTTGATACACTAAACAAGTAATTATTAATTATGCATGTTATGTGAGTGTAAAGGAAGGAAGCTGAGCTGCTGGTAACATATATAGCCCATTATAAAATCATAACTTGTTTTACCTGAGATTAATTAAGTCCTTTAGTATCTCCTCGTTCTATCAAGAATGAATGTGAATGAAGAAAATTCGTTTATTCACTCAATTCTGAATTTACATTAAAGTCCCTACCATAAAAGGTTCACTTTAATAAAATACAGCGAATGTGTTACATGGCGTTTTACTTAAATCTATTCTGTGGGACGAATCTGGCTGAATGAATATGCAAATTTAAACATTGTTTCATCTGTCCAGCCTCACCACGAGATGAAAATTTGTGGCACATAAAATGATACATTTAATGGCATTTATAAAGCATGTTCAACACTTTCATGATGAATTCGCATGGCTTAAAGAATACTCCCTAGTCCCTACCATATAACTCCCTCCACTACAAATCATTCACTTAGCTTTTTAGGGAACAGAGAAAGTTTCTAATTAATCATTCAACTATGCTTATTTAACCACCCTTAACTTCATATCGTCCTATATGAAATCTAATTTGGCAAAATTCTCAATTACGAGTCTTATCTGAAAATCCCCGGTTGGAGTCAATTGCCATCTACTTACTAAAGTAAGTCGTTTTAATTACAATGTCTGCACCACCTACACATAGTCTAAAGATTCTTTGAAAATGTTGCTTCACACTAGCATTTTACCAGAGTACATTTCAAAATTTAATGCGGTTACGGTTACAGCCAGTTTCAGAATTTCAGTAGAAAGCAGGTAGATCTCCCTTTGGCAACTAAAATCTAGACTTTCATCTCATCCACCGTTGCTGTGGATTTACCTTAATAAACAAATCGTTATGTTTCTGTCTCCCTCTGGCTAAAACGAACTCGTGCTTCTCTGCCAAAGCTAAAAAGACAGCAGAGTTGTTTTTCAGGTGAAAGTAATGAAAACAGAACGGTCGGTCGGTCTCATCGAATGTTCACTCTATCTCTGAAACTTTGCATAAAATCTAGTCTGGTGGGTGTGTACCAGTGAAAGCTAAATGTTGACTCGGATGTTCGTTTGCTGTATTTGGTTGAATTTCATCTCATCAAAACTTCTATTTCTCCATTCTATGTATACATTGTTCCACTTCCATTACTGTTCCGGTTATCTTCTTCTTTGGAATTTGTTGTATAATCAGTAACCACTATCCAATATTTCCCCAATAGGATCAGACAGATAGATTCGATAATTCATTGACTGTAGGCCAGGCCTAAATGTAGGACTCGATATGCACAAAAGAAGAATAAGATTTACGGCTAATGGCAATGCAACTAATGTAAGAATTGAGATAAAATGATTTAATATAATGGTCGAATTCTAGTTTGAAAAATTCCTCCCTCAATAATCGCTTTTGATTATTGATATAAATAAGAACAATGTAAAATTAGTAAGAAAAAATCAGCTAGATGTGCATGATTTTGTAGACTTGTCTGCAAAGTGGGGCATAGTTAACGTGAAGTGAACTAAAGGATTGGTGGTCGTGGTAGTGCTAGTACTAGATGGGATAGGATAGAGAGTCGTGGAGAGGAAGACTGATTGCATTTGTGTAGATATGCGCGACATGTACATTAGCAAACAAAATGCAAAACTAGGTAGGGCGAGTGAAATCTAACTTGAACACTCACTAACCAACAACTCAACTCGAGTGTAATTTTGTACGTTGCAAGGCAGAAGCTATGCGTTTCAAATGGTAAGAAGGAAGTTGCACGCTTTCTCCATTTCTACTTTCTCTGTCTGAACGAACCTACTGTACTGGTTGTTACTACATTCAATGTAGCACAAAACACAATGGGATGGGATACAACGTGATGTAGTGGTGGTGGTAGGAGTTGTTGGGTGAAGTGGGATAGCGAAATACTGCTGCTGGGTTGGATTGGTTTTGGTTGGGGCGAAACTGGAGAGAAAGCCTACTTCGTTGGACGACTCACATTTCCCAACATTGATTTTCTTCCTTAGTCGCTTAGTCCTAGCCGGAGTCTCGAATTGTGTGGGGTTCGTGCCAATCTCTCTCCCAGTCCTACTTTTATCCAGCAAGTAAAATCAAGAATAATGCTGGTGCAAGGGAATCTAACCAAACATATTCATTCAATTCATATCAATTCTTATCGCTCATCTCTGTAAATCATCATCAACTCGTCTCATAATTAATTATTCAGCAAAACACGCAGTTACTTTGCTTGCACCAACGTCAAATAAGAAGGCTAGAAAAGTCTGGATAATATTGCTGTGCAAAATCAGATCGGTTACATTAAACGCGTTGTAGCAGAAAGAAACATCAAGTTTTATCAGCCTTACAAAGTATTGTTTTATATCATGTACTACAAAGTAAAAGAGGGTACTGACTTGCCTGTTAATGAGTGTAATTTCTCTCACCACGAAAAGAAAATTTCCACCCCGTCTCATCCACTGACTTTCGCAGCCACCTCATTGCGAACGTATTTTTCATGAGCACCACGGGGGAATTTCTTTGAAGAATTTGCAGTTAAAGTTGTTCAGTATAGATTCGGCTGGTTGTAAGAGAACTTGGTCTTATACAATTTGCGTTCTGCTACCCTTGACACACGTTGTGTTGTGAGTTAAGCAGACTGAAATCTTTCTGTCATAACATTGTGCTTACTTGTGACACGACAACAACAAACAAATGAAATATTGAAGCAAACAGAGACAACATCGTAGTTTCGTCGTTCCACAGAGATAGACTGTTCCGTCCCTATGGACGTGCACCACATCGTCTAACTGATGCGAAGAGAAAAAAGAGAAAGTGACAGTTGTGCAGAAAGTATATTTACAAAAGTTAATAGGTTTTTAAACCTCAAGAAGGGAGTCAACATTCAAGTAGCACTACGTGAAAGACTCAATCAAGACATTTAGTGTGTTTAGCAGCCACCTACATTGTCTCGGAGATTGGATAAAATTTCTCTCTTCTACAACCAAACCAACGAGGGAGAAGGAAAGGGTTAAGGTGAAGCACTTTATTGTATGAGAAAGTGACGCGTGACACAGAGCGACTTGTGCTAATCCCGTATGTCTCGCTTTTCCTCTCTTCTTTTTTCTTCATACTTCTGGAGGAAAAGTTAAGAAGACTTATCAGAAGTAGATCAGGTAACAACTCAAACTTGGTGCTTTTTGTTGATTGAGAGACAACTAGAGTCAAAAATTAGATATTCACAATACTTCCTCCGTATGCACAATACTTTCTCCGAGTGGGAGGAGTGGATGACCACTAGAATAGCCCAAGCTAAACAGGAGTGCAAAGGTAGACATGGTGCTCTTTGTTGTGGCATAACAAAACGAAATCAACAAAAGCTAGGTAGAAATGGTATTACAAAAAAGTCTGGTTTGAAGATGGGAAATCAATCCACTTATTAATTTGAAACTTCTCTCCTTCATCTTCACCACTCACGCACGCCTTTGACTTTCTCCTTGTGCTCTTTTGTGGTCAAGAATACTTGTGCAAACAACTCTCATCTAACAATGGTGGGGTGAGGTGGACAACCGGTTCATAGGTTGGAGGGGATCTTGGAAATCTTGGTCGCGAGCTTATAGTTCTTTCTAGGCTCGGATAAAAGTTGTGTAAGTTTTCTAGCTTTTTAATCCTTTTAAACTTGGCCTTGCACACTTGAGACATTAGAAGAATCAGTTCGGATTACGACATTGTCAAGAAAAACCTGACGACATAAGACAATTAAAAAATGTTCTAAACCTCCTCTTACTACAGTAGTATTGCCATTTAATGTTCTAAGCGTAAAAAAGTTATTGCACAATTGCCATTAAATCCTTGAATCATTTGACTCTAGTGTATGGGGATGGGGACATATGCAATTTAGAGACAGGAGATATAGTGTAGTAGACCAGATTTTGTGACCAAATATACCCCATACAAATCGACCTTATAGTGCCTCCTCATTCCATTTCATTCCTTCCATTGCCCTTGGCCATACTCATCATCTACGGCACATAAAACATAAAGCAGAACGGAATTGTGATTCTCTTTTCCTACTGTTACATGTTTCTCGGGTCGGGTTTTCTTTTTTGTCTCTACGTGATCTGGAATTTGACCCATCCACCCAAATTGTATGGCACAACCCACCCAACTGACATACATACATTCTCGGCCAAGTGTTCACAGTTTCTCATCTTTCATGTCGTAAGCTTTGAGATTATTCTGTGAAAAATTCACTGCAATGAATATGAATAGTATGGTATAAAGTGTTGGAGATGGATAGGGTTATGATTCGCCCGAGGAAAAAAGGATGAGCAAAAATAATAAAGTGGTTGTAAACTACAAGAGTACAAAGGAGAGAGAAATATTTATGGAACGACTTTCACTCTCAGATTTCTTCACCCCATTGACCAGCACGAGAAGAAAAGTCGGGCAGTCAGTTATGCCAACTGAAGTGCATAATTTGATGCATTATTATTATTGGTATTACGAGTCATAATGACGATGACAATCTACTTTCTGTGTGGGTAGTGGTCTCTTGATTAAGAGCAGACTGAAGTGCAGGTGTCCACTTGATTTGAAACCAACACAAAATCTGCTCTTTTGAGAGTTAACAACGGATGTTTTCAAACATAACAGTTTAATATTATTGGTGCTATAACCGGAATGCATAAAAAGCTCCATATCACACAAACAACACTTGCATTCCATTGAAGCTGTCTGTCTGCCATTTCATTAAATTAATCTTTGAGCTGTCTGTATAATAATGGGAGCAATAGTTCAACTGTCAATACTTTGTTGTGTTTGTGTCAATGTTCAGAAATGAAATATTACCAATCGTGT
>JAQIWQ010001539.1:0-10464 GCA_034695825.1 Folsomia inoculata
ATGGGACTGAATGGTGAGATTGAGATTGGATGTGAGACTTTTTACCTGCATGTTTTTTGTGTGGGATGCTGTTGCCATGGGGATTCTTTAAATAGAAAATTAATACTTGCGCAAACTTCCGTTTCCTTTGACACATTCTTTGACGTTTTTGGCGGATGTTTGACGGATTGTTTAAACATTGGCATTTTATTTCCATGGCAACCAATAAATTCAAGTTTCATTTGGTTATTTCCATGGCAACAATTCATAATAGATAGTTTCCATGGCAACAGTTTTAAGGACAATTAACCATGGCAACCAAATCAAAACCATTGCAACAAGAACAACTATGCAACAGTCATGGCAACTCTAATCCCCCTGTCACCTCTCCAACTCGCTCAATTTGTCACCCGACAACTGGACCGATAAATTGCCTCTCTTTTCTTTCACTATAAAAAAAAGTTGTCATGACCACACAACAACGAAAGTAATAAAAAAGGGCGTGTTGTATGACCACCAGGGAAGCTCAGATGCGAGAGTGAGAAAAGGTGTTGATGACGCCAAAAGACAACAAATTGGGCGATTAATTTTGGGTTTAATCTCGTTGTTTGCAGAGGTGATTGAGTTTTTGGGTTGATTTTTGTCAATATTTGAAGGAGGAGATTTGGGGGGATTTTGCCACTGTTATTGCGCTATTGCTATTGCGCTATGAGGGTGAATGTGAATGGTTGCAGTTTGTGTTGTTGATGGGGATTGTTTTGGATGTTGTTGGCAGATTTAGAAGAAAGTAATGTAAAAGAATTAATCCCTAGGATGATGCCTAAATTCATGGTAATAACGAAAATTGTCTTTCATGGAAAATCATCTATAAACAAATCTACAGAGGGGATCTTTTGAATCAGTGTTTATTGTTTGGTAATTAAATGATTTAATGGTTGACAGAAATATGCCATTTTAAATAAAGATCACGATTTGTAAGCTTTTTCAACATGTTTAGTTCAGAGGGTTGAAATGTTTCTTTGCAAGTGGAGTAACATTGTCTTTTGAATTGATCATGGCATTCAATGAATGATTTTCAGCATTTTGAAAACAAATTTTTTGGACACTTGAAATTTTTTGATTTTCATTTTATTATTTTTTATTATTTTCATTTTCCTACATTTTCCGACGTATCATGTAAAATATTCCATACAAAAAGTTAAGGACATAGGACTTTCTCGCTGATTTTCTACAGGTGAAATTTTGGATGGCTGCAAAAATTTTGCACAATTTGCTATACAAAATTTGCGATAATGTTGGCAAAATTTCCCTCTATTAACCAGATTAACTATTTATTAATTTCTGTTTATTCCATTACAGGGGAAAAGTTGATGGAAAATTAATTCTCTAGAAAACTCCAACAACAAAGTATGATCGTGGAATAAATCGGAATATGCTGCGGGTAATTAAACGAAAGAAAATGTCATTTTGCAAGTTTGAATACGATAAAAACATGATAAAAGCATAATTTGAAAGAGAAAAGCCTTTAAAAAGTCTCAATCCATACTACACAGGGACTTTTACGTTGGACAAGCTAGACTACACCTTTTCAGCACAAATGAAAGCAACCTTGCCAATTTCACTCTAGTTATTGAGAGTGTGTCATTGTCATAAACCTCTGAACTATATCCGAATTCTCTTCTTTTCTAAACTTTATTTATTCCAAAAATTCATTACATCAACTCTTCGCTAACCCCCGCATCAAAATCTCTTTTCCAACAATTTGACATATTACAAAATCAACGCCCCTAATAAAAACATGCAAATTAACATTTCTTTTCATTTCTCATCTCTCTTCCTCTCCCTCCTCCCCTCCCTTCCTCAAACCCCTCCCCTCATCTCTCCCCCCTCCCCCCTACATCCCCGCCACCTACCACCTAAAAAACCCATCAAATCACCACCAACCCACCACCACCAAATTCCTCCCCCGCCAACTCTAATCATTCAAAATGTATTGAAAAAAATTAAAATTAAACAATGGAAACGGTAAGAAAAAATCATTAAAACAACATCAAATAAATATCTTTCTCTCCCTAGGACCTCCCACTCCTCCCACAGCCACTCCTCCCACCCCCACAATTAACCAAGAAACAAACCCCCACCTACGGCATCGGCTCTTTTCACCCCCAATTTCTACAATGTTTTGCAAACCGAAAGGCCTTTTTGGTCGTCTTTTGTCTCACTTGCGTCTTGCAGGGCACTTTTCATACCTATTTCGTGGCTGTTATCACCACTTTGGAAAAGTTGTTTAACATTCCTTCGAGGACTATTGGGACGTTGATGATGGTGGGTTTAAGGGGGGGTTGTTTTTGTTGTTTAAGGGCCAATGTTTTTTTTTCTTTCAGGCATCTGAAGTGGGTAGGATTTTCCACCATTAACATTTGAAACATTCTAAGATCGCGTTTTGTAGGTCAAGTCTCCTCTTCCCTGTTCCTTCCGTATTATGCGGGACAAGGTTTTATTCTTTTTAGCCTTATGTAAACACTTTCACCTAAAACTCTCTTTTCTCCAGGTCACCGCCCCCGCTGGATGGGCTTTGGATCCGCCCTATTCGCCTTTGCCACCCTACTCTGCGCCTCCCCCCATTTTATCCTTCCCCCCGATCTGCAGCAAGTCTTTTCCGACGAAAAAGTGGATTATTGCTCTAATCATAATGAGACTTGCAATTTTATAGAGACTGACTATGACAAAAAGAAGTATTACCTCTTTGGGATAATCTTCTTTTCCCTTCTGTCCATTGGCTTTGGACAGACTGCGATCTTTACTTTGGGGATCCCTTATCTCGATGACAACGTGGCCACGAGGGATAGTCCAGTGTATTTTTGTAAGTTAATCTATTGTTGTGGGTTTATTATTGAGATATTGTTTAAATAGCGATAACAATCGGCGTGAGGATATTGGGACCCGTCCTGGGCTTTATCTTGGGGAGTTTCTGCACACGATTGTATATCCATCCGTTTAGTCCGCCTGCTTATAGTCCGGGGGATCCGAGGTGATTACACTTTTATAATTTAATTATAATTACTCTATTATGTTTATATTCATTCAGGTGGCTCGGGGCATGGTGGCTCGGGATGATTTTAATCTCTATACTACTCTTAATCACATCCTTTTTCATGTGCGCTTTTCCTCTGAAACTACATTCCAATGAAGCGAAAAAGCAGGATCGGAGTTTAAAAAACTTTCCAGCAGCTTTAAAACGATTATTAACAAACAAAATCTTGATTTTACGAACGTTTTCGAGCGTTTTCCATTTGTTGCCCATAAGTGGGCTGTATACTTTTTTGCCAAAGGTAGGTTTAATTAACATATTTTTGACATTTTTATTAAAGTTTATTTTGTTAAAGTATTTGGAAAGCCAATTCAAACTCGCAGCATTCGAAGCGAATATCGTCACGGGGATTGCGGGGATACTCGTAAGTGTTCATTTACAATGTTGTATTATTTATTGACCATCTCTTTAGGTAATGGGCGTCGGAATCTTTGCAAGTGGGGTTTTCATAAGGAAAAGGGAACCCACCGGGGTGAAGGTTGCCATTTGGGTGGGATTGTCTGCTGGGGTTTATGCAGGGGGCATTTTTTTATTGATGGGGGTGGGGTGTGAGAATAGCAATGTTGGGGGGGGATGGGAAGTGGGGTGAGTTGGGTTTTACCAAGTGAATTATGAATAATGGATTTTATTCTAGTAAGCCAGCCTGCGCAACGCCCTTTTGCAGCACTTGCCCCACAAACTATGGTAGGATGCAAAAATTTGCATTATTTTTGCTCGTTTTTTGCTCTTTTTTTGCAAATCTTTTTGCAAATCTTTTTGCAAAAAATTGGCAAAAAGCTGCAAAAAAAACTGCAAAATTTCCGTTAATTGATTTCAGACCCCGTCTGCGGAGAAGACGGCAAAACATATTTATCAGCGTGTCATGCAGGGTGTACGGGGGGGGATTTGGTGCAGGTACATTAAACATCCCAAATAACCACCACCTAATTTCCCCATTTCCAGCACCACAACTGCAGCTGCCTCTCGCCCCCCCACTCTACCACAATACCCGGCCCCTGCCCCTCCCCCAGCTGCCCCCACTTTCCCCTCTATCTCGTTATTTTCATGACAATCGTCTTGGTTCACTCTACATCCGAAGTGGGGTCCATGCTTTTAACACTGAGGTGTGTGGAACCAAGGGATAAAGCGATGGCATTGGGGTTGATACAGTGTGCCATTGGATTATTTGGGTATGTTTTGATTTTTGATTGGGTTTGGTTTATCTACTTTTTTGGGTATGAATAGGAATGTTCCGTGTCCAGTTATTTATGGGACGGTGGTGGATCAGGCCTGTTTGGTTTGGGGGGGGAGGAGGGATGGGTGTGTAGGGGGGGAGGGGGGAGGGGGGCATTGTTGGGTTTATGATGGGGAGAGGTTTCGGTGGTATTTTCATGGTATGCAAATAAATGCGATTTTGTGCCAAAAAATGCAAAAATAATCGCTCTCTTTCTAGGCCTCACCGGCTCCCTCATGACAATCGCCTTTTTAATCGACATTATTATCGTTTACAAAGCAAAGGAAATCAATTTCGATGGAGAAAAACCAGAAGAAAAAGACGACGTTGCCATGGAAACTTTAAAGTAGCCAAAAATTTATGACTTTTTTTATGCCAAAAAGTAAACAAAACAAAAAAAATAAACAAACAAAATGGCAACATTTATTTCGAGATCATGACACTACTCCCTCCGCATAATGTCCTCAATAGAAAACCCCAATTTCCTCTCCTTCTTTTTAACCTCCAATAAATTACTCCCACCCAACCCTACGACATCCACATCCGCTTCGCTACCATCTGAATGTGGCCTTTCCTCTTCATCCTCTTCTTCTTCTTCCTCTCTATTTGGCTTGTCCTCTTCCACAGACAATGAATGCGTCAATGTATGGCGGCGGAGGTCGCAATTGCGGCGGAAGACTTTGGCGCAGGTGGTGCATTCGTAGGGTTTGAGGTCAGTGTGTGTCAAAAGGTGCGTTTTAAGGTTGGACCGTTGATTGAAGGCCCTGGCGCAAACGGGGCATTTGTGTGGGGATTCGTCTAGGTGGAGGATTTTGTGGACTGCCAATGTGCGACTTTGGCAGAAGCCTTTTCCGCATTCGGTGCATTTAAAGGGTTTTTCCTTGGAGTGGATGTAGCTAGGAAAATTTTTAAAAATCATTTCCATGACAACCAAACAAATCACCATGACAACCAAAAAAAACAAAAAAAACACCCACCGATGATCCCTCAAATGATCCTGCCTCCGAAAAGCCTTCCCACAAATGTCACAACTAAACGGTCTCTCATCCGTATGCGTCCTCTCATGAATCAGCAAATTATAACTTTTCGTAAATTGCCTTTGACAAAATTTGCAAATAAACTGCTTTTTCGGCCTCGAACTTCGCATTATTGGCAAAGAGAGGTTTTGTGAATAATTTGTATAGTACTGGTTGCCTAGCAACGAAGACAGAAAATGTGAAGAACTTGGAGGCTGTAGGTAGAGTCTCGAGTCGTGAAGGAATTTATCGGCGAGCATTTGGGATGCTATCGGGAAATTTGTCGAAGTTGATGGTCCGGGGATGGGAGCAGGGTCAGAGGGCATTTTTATAGTATTTAAAATAGTTTTAAATAATAAATTGCGAGTGTTGGGCTCTAAAGAAAAGAATTCCAGAAGGAGTTTTTTTTACATTTCATTTCTATAGCAACAGGTTGCTTCTGAAGAAGCGCTATAACATGGCAAGGATGGTGTGTGTGGAATTTTTTGGTTAATAAAAAAGCTTCTTCAGAAGGCAAGTGCAGTGCAGGGCAGTGCAGTGGCAATGTAGGCAGTGGCAGTGGTGGGCAGTAGTCGGTGGTGGTGGAAGGGTTAAGAAGAGATGAAAGAATGTGAGAAGATGCACCTGTTATATAAGTTGTCATGGAAACTATATTTTTATTGCTATCACGGCTTATATTTAGGCATC
This sequence comes from Folsomia inoculata, assembly GCA_034695825.1. NCBI lineage: Eukaryota > Metazoa > Arthropoda > Collembola > Entomobryomorpha > Isotomidae > Folsomia > Folsomia inoculata. The sequence continues at coordinate 5,987 of JAQIWQ010001539.1, forward strand.
CCAAATGGAGGAAAAGTCTTCTTCTAGGGAATCCTCTGTTATAGGGGGTGTGGCGTTAGTTTTTGGCTTTTTTTTGTTATTAATTGTGATTTACCTTGAGCGGGGGGTGGTGGTGTGGGGTCAGCTACTTCATTGGAGGCTTCGTTGGAGGAGTCATTGGGGTCGATTGTTGGGTCTGCAATGATTGTTTTAGTATCTTTTTTCCATGGAAATGTGTAATTTTACCTTGAGCGATTTCTTTTTCATTTGATGATTCTGCAAATTAATTTGTTTACTAGTAGTTATAGGTTGTCATGGTGATTTTACCTTTGTCTTCTTCTGACTTTTCATTGCTTTCATTTTCTACGGAATTGTTTTCATTATCCTCATCGCCATCTATTTTAAATTAATCGGCATCAAATTGGCATGGCAATTAATATGTATTAAATGTTTAATCCTACCTTTTTCGTGTTCCTCCTTGTTGTTTTCTTCGTTGCCATGGTCTTGGTTGCTATGGTTTTCTTCGTTGCCATGGTCTTGGTTGCTATGGTTTTCTTCGTTGCTATGGTCTTCAGCATCTTCGTTGCTATGGTCATCGTCATGCTTTTCTTCGTTACTATGCCCTTCTTCATCGTCATGATCTTCTTCGTTGCTATGGTCATGCTTTTCTTCGTTGCTATGGTCATCGTTGCCATGTTCTTCATCTTCCTCTTCTTCCCCATGATCATCCCCATCGTGATGATCTAAACAATAACCATGACAACAACAGCAACAAAAAAACATAACCCCCCACGAACCTTCCCCTTCCTCCTCAAACCAACCACCCCCACCAATGCCCCCACCAAACCACGCCCCAAACCACGAACTATCCCCCTCGACAACTTCATTCTCCATGACAACCACATTTTCCTTGGTAATAACATTTTCATTCACCATGGCAACGTTATTATCTTCAAGTAAAACAACGGTTGCTATGCCACCCAGTAAAATGAGCAATAGGACAAAAATAATCTTGTAAATTAGCCCAGATTCGGATTCGTCGTCATGGTGATGTTCGAATTCTTGATCGTCGTGTGGTAGCTCTTCGTCCTCGTCTTCAATGTGGATTGTGGGGAGGTCCGGTGAGGAGGATTCTATATAATAGTTTTTGGTTGTCATGGAAATGGTTATAATTTGAAAATATAATTTTATTAAATTTTTTTGGTTAAATTAAATTAAGAATCGTTGCCATGACAACAAAAAAATCCCATACCCCTCCTCTTATCCTTCCTCTTGTCTTTTTTGCTATTTTTGTTTTTATGACGACTTCGAACTTCAGACATTTCAAATGTGGTTTTTTTATAATTTTCTTGCAAATGTTTCTCTAGAAATTGTTTGGTTGCCAGGGTGATGATGTAAAAGTTATTTTTAGAGCAGATTTTCGATGGAGTAAAGAAGCAAAAAAATGGCAAAATGCCAAAAATGAACAAAAAATGAGCGAAATAAATGTTTTTCATGCAAATTAATTTTTATTACATTTTCATTACATTTTCATTTAAAAACTACTCATCCCGCATAACATTGATCATTAAAGTAAAAATCCACCAATCGACCCAAAAAATCCAACTGGTACTTGCCCGCAAGGGCTACAGCTGGTTCAAGAAATGGATTAATATTATTATTCCGAAAGAACCCCCCCTGAACAATCCAGAAAGCCCACCGCTCCCCCTCGTATTCCACCTCTGTCGTGTATAATACCCCAGTTAACCCATTAGTGTGCCAGATTCCCATGTTCCACATGATAATGTTGCAACGCTGGTCCAAGTCGTTGTAGACCCTGGTGGCTACTTCTGTAAAGAAGGCATTTTTTGTATCGGTTTGGAGGAATACAGTCTGCACTATGGAAGCAACCGTGGAGGCAATTGTGTCGATAGTGAAACCGGTTCTAAAGCCAACCTTGGGTGCTTTTGATTTGGTGTTTGCCAGTGCAGTTACTTTATAGCGGCGTCTGTTATCTATAGAAACGAAAATATATAAAAACGGTATAAACATTTTGGCAGAACACTCACAAAATGAATTGTAACCATGGTGATGGTGCCTTTTGGTGCGGCCAAGTCCATTGATTTTTGTTTCAGGTTCCGCTATTGAATCATTGAACGGATTAGTATATGCATGAATATTTATTTCATCTTACCATTTTCCTCTCCCGCAGCTGCAGCGATGCCGACGATTACGACAATCATCAAAATCATAATTTTTGACATTGCTACCGACGTTATGGCCAACGAATTTAGTGTCAAAATACTGACTTTTCCTTCGTTTTATAGGGTTGTAATGAAGGCTGTTCACCAAACAATCGTTTTTGACGGCCAAGCTATAAAAGTAGTTTATAAAGTGATGTAATTAAAAAATTTCAATTGTTTTTGAACATATTCCCTTGAAGAAATTAAGATTAATTACGTAACTTTTGTACAATGTTTCTGAAAGGATGTTTCACAATTTAAATGATTTCAATAATTGAAATGTTTGAAATGTTTCAACAAAAAAATCGACCCTAGACATGACATGATGCAGGTTGCTTGCGAGGCGAAGGGTACTTTTCCTAAGGAGAGGACCATAGCAAAAACTTCTAGTGCAACTTAATTTAGCCCGAGTCAGTGTGCATAATATATCGTGCTTATATATCAAATGGTATGTCATAGCTATGTATTTCATCCAGTTTGAAGTTTCTGGTTGCTATACTATGCAGGAATTGTCATATTTGTCATAATCCCCACGACCTTTTAACTTTGTTGGAGTTTTCTAATCTACAAAATTCCAATAACATTTCACGTAACATACAAATTCTTTGCAGTCAATAAATCAATTAAACATGTAAATTTCACAATGTCTTTGTAAAAATGTGAGCATTGTTCCAATTGCATTGTTTTCAAAAACCAACAAATTATACGACGACAACGACCAAACCAACAAACAAATCTCCTGCATAACTCATCCTGACAGTACAGAAAAAATGCTCGTCTTATTAATCACCCTACTTTTGTTCGTGGAATCGAATGGTAATTTTCCTTGTGAAAAGAAGAAGACATCAAAAAAATATGGAAACTACACGGCCATAAAACTGGCCAAGGATTCCAAATTTGTTTGGAAAAACATCGGACCTTCACAACAGCTTTCATATGCTGCTGCCGAAGGATGTAAGTGTAATTTTCTTTTTATAATAACTATTCAAGTAAATAAAATTCCCATTAGATTGCCTCGAACTGGGCCTGGAGCTTGCCCAAATCACAACTGGGTTCGACATATTTGTCCTTCGCCAGTACTTTGGTGAGTTTTTCTAAGGCGAGACCAAAAAGTAACCATGGCCTTCACAAAAAAAATCATGGTTATGGCGAAGCTATAGTATGAAGTTCAGTGACGATCTGAAAAACCGCACGCAGATTGCGCGAGAACGACGCGTTGTAGCGACTTTTTGAAAGAGGCAAAAAAGATAGGAAATGGGCTGAGGTAGTGCGCGTTAATGGGAAAATGTTCTGAGATCACGGCATCATGTTACTATGGCAATTTTAGTGATTTTTTTCGTACGATCTCATATTTGTCCTTCGACATATTTGTCCTTCGCCAGTACTTTGGTGAGTTTTTATTATTGAAGTCGATATAATTAATTCAACTAAACATTGTAGTCGATCTCGAGAATCGTCCGCAAAGCTTTTGGATCGCTGCCATTTCCCCTGTGGATGGAACATGGGTCTATCCAAACCAGGAGCCGCTCATTTATAATGCCTTTTGGGGTCTTGGTCCCACCCATGTCCCAACATTGGTAGGATATTTTATAATTACATGATTATATTTGCTATTACATGTTCTATAAACCCCCACAGGCATCCAACGGTGCGTCAAATCGAACCTTGTTAAAATGGGAAGCAGAGACAACATATAACAAGACTTGGCTAGTTATGGTGGACGCAGAGATGGAAAACAACTTTTTCCATAATAAATCATTCCTTTGCCAGTTTCCAATGAAAAGTGAATGCAGCGAACGTAGCAGGGAAGGTACTGTTTTAGTTTTTTGATGTTATAAATTTTAATAATTTTTTTTATTAGTGAAAGAATTTAAGAAATTGGAACTCGAAAAGGACGCCATTGCCCCACTTAATGTCACCAGCACTCGGCATGTCAGCTATTACATTAGTCGAAAACAGGTAGTGCGTCAATTAGAGGCTTTCATTTGTTGACTAATTCGAAACATATAGAAAACCAATGTGGAGGCTCATGAATTGTGCACATCCAACGACATGACGGTATTGAAATTAATACAAGACATTGAACCCAAAGTCCTTTTCGACGGCATCGTCAAGGGAATGGCTGAATATGGTAACGACATTTGGTAAAAAATGTCACAATGATGATAATAATTTTGTGTAGGTCTACGAGGTGGTGTTACCGGATTTTGGGTTGGAAAAAACGACGTTTTCCATCCTGACCACGCCATAAACTGGCAATGGATGAGCGAGCGTATA
>JAQIWQ010001540.1:0-10460 GCA_034695825.1 Folsomia inoculata
TTGTCTTCAGTAATTTTCTGATTACATAGAATTGGTAACATTGCCAAATTTTGGGTCACATTAGGAGGCTTATCAGATTTTATTGAAATGAAAATGAAAGTTTAGTTTTCAAAAACATTTTAAAACTATTGATTGTTATTATGAGAAGTGAAATTGAAGTGCATTTACAGCTTTGTTTGGTTTATAAGAATTCGATGAACGTGAGACGTGACCCCAGCTCTAACCAGCCTAAACAAGTTTTCTGCTGCAGGATTAGATGATTTTCACACGTTTCGCCATATCAGTTAAATATTAATGCACTTGAAAGGAAACTGAAACATTACCTGACGAGTGCAATATGTTTGGAAAGCCGTCATCATGTTTTCACCAATGTCCAAAAATATTTTTCCAACATTAACTGAGACCAAGTCTTCGTCAGTACGTTCTACAATGGCAGCAGAGATCTCAGTCTTGATTAGTATGGTCAATTGGGCGTTAATATCGGTTAGTTCCCCAACATTTAGAAATATCTGGTCCAACTGTTCCTTGTTAAGTAGTCCAGCTATTTGAATTGGTTTATAAAACTCTTCAGAAATGATTGCCAGATCTCTTCCGTATTTCATTTCCGTTTCGTGAATTTCTGTAATAATTTCTTTCCGTTCGTTCCTCTTCCGGTTACAAGAATGGCACAAACTGTGTAAATTATCTTCAGTCCCAACAACCTCTTTGCCGGTGTCTACAGGAACATCATTGCAGTCTGGGCAAAGTTTTCGCAGCACAATTTTATTTTGGGCAACATATTCTTCAGTCTCTTCTTCAGCGTGGGTGGGAAGGTGGCACATTTCGCCGGGTAGAAGGGACGACAAGCCATTTTCTTCCACTAAATAAATTGATTCTTGACCCTTTTTGGAGCTGACTGATGAGGATTGGCTTCCAGATGAGTTCTGTAAATTGAACATAAGCATAACTCTAATTCATCAGATAAAGGGAATAGCAAATTATTTAAGCAAACAAACAAGGGTTGGGTTGTGAATCGAATGTAATGACAACGTCTGATAAATCATAACATTTTCTGTTAACGATTTCAAAATGGAAACTTGATGCATCTTGTAAGATTCAATCACGATAAAACAGTCAAACAACCTCCTAACCTCGTTCATATCTCATATACCATTAACTAAATATTTAGTAGAAAGTTTTGCTGTCTTACCGAATCAGAAGTGGTGAGTCTGTCTCGAATTGACTGGAATAGTCAAATAACAAAATATGTATAACCATAAAAGAATAAAATAGAATCTAGAAGAATAAAATCTACTTCAAATTTACATCCATGTCTTCCGATAACAGCCTTCAATATGTATAACCATTTTTTTAGTGCATTTCGCCAACAGAATTGTCTTTTTAGTTTATGTAATAGTTAATCAATCTTGTGTCATTAACTCATTAACTCACCTCTAAAAAAGAAAGTATTTCATTTCTCGAAGCCCCATCAAATATGCTCTTGGCATCGAATGCATCAGCATATATTGGCGAATGGGATCGATTCATATCTCCAATTTCTTCGTAAATAGGTTCATCACTAATGCAAGGGCTACTCCCACTATCACGGCTGACAGGGCTAGCTCTATTGGAAGATAACATCACAACTTGATTTGAGGGGGAGTTGGCAGATTGTAACGAATTAGTTGATTTCATCGAATCTAAAAACTTTCCCCGTGCCATTGTAATCGTTTCCGTCACCAGCTTGGTGACTTGGGCCAGCTTGTAGTTTTCTTCCGCCGAAGACGAAGAACCAGATGCCCCATCGCTACTATTAGACAGCGAATAATTTTTTTCTGAATTGTAATCTTCCTCTACTCCAGAGGAAGCGGAACTCGACGAGACATTGTTTTTAGCTGGGGAGTATGTCGTAAACTCTAATGGACTTTTGTTACTGCTAACTGCAGAGTTCACAACTGCTGGGTCAACCGTTAGACTGTTAAGTTGCGACAATTTTTCATTGAGTTCATTCAACAGGGATCTGGTACGGGTTGAAATAGCTTCCGCAGTATCTTTCCCAGCCTTATTTGCACATTTGACCTCCGATCCTGTGTTCTTAGGAGAGGATGGGAACAAAATCCCAATCACTTTCTCTTCTGCAGAAACTACTAACCCATTGGTGGCACTATTGTTGGACTTGTTAAGCAGTAAGGGGAATGTAAGAACGGGCAAATCTTTTGATATCTTTGGAGGACCTTGAGTGGGCAGCGGGGGTGGAATAGCGTCCTCCGATTCTGCACCAGAATCTGACGAATGTGAAGCTTCTTTTGATTTATTTAATGAATAATTTATAACATCGTCGTACAAAGGATCTGCATCATCATCCCCCAAATCCTCATCATGCTCCTCCAAATCTCCAAGTTGTTTTATTGTGGACGAATTACTACGGATGGATGAAGGTGGTGCTGGAAATGCAGACTTGTTGGGTTTTACCGAAGAATCAAATATTTTGAAAGAACGGCTGGAAGATGAGGTCTTGTAGCTTTTTGAACCATCATCGCTGTTGCCTGAACAGAGGGATAGTGTGTCATCATAGATGCAATTGTCAAGATTACAACTCTCTCCTGCTACAACAGTATTGCAATCATACTTAACACTGTTATTTTGACTACCACCAGAGTTGTTGGACACATTGCTGATAAGTGATCGCCTGTCAAAGTCCATATTTTTAATTGCATTTAGTAGAGCCCCTTTCATACTGCTAGCAAAAGAGTGTAAAGATTTGGCTCCAACTCCGTGACTGACTCCCCCTTCAGAGATATCGTTGTAAAGATTATCAACCTCTTCATCTAAATTTTGGTCATTTGTCATCTCACTGAAGGAGACTCGATCTCCATCATTATGCTCTTTTAAAACGACGGGTCGATTCGTAAACTCGGATACATTTTTAGATGGTAGATTTGGAGGTGGCAAGGACGGAGGACAAGCCATACATGGTAATGTGGATGAGAGAACTTGTGCTGTTGGTGGTGTTAGGACACGCTTCTCCGTGGAATATTCCTGAAGCTGGGTCAATTGTTTTTTAATTGGATTCATTGAACTCAGAGACGCCATTAAGAATTTGCGTCCAAGAGAACCACTATTATTCTGATGACTTGAGGTGGACTTGTTGGTTGGCGTGTGGTTGTTGTGGTGGATTACGTCGTCATAAAGAGGTTCCTCCTCGGTCATAGGCTCAACGATTGGATTTGGATTGAGACAACTGCTTGGGGGAAGATCATTTTCTTTTGATGTCAAAGGTGAAGAGTTATTTGATGGTTTTGCGAAATGCGAGTTTCGGGAGAGTGAATCAATAGGCTGGCTGTATGTCAAAGGTGAAGCGGATTGCTCACCGACCTTGATACAGTTATCAACCCCGTTGTTTTGTTTGGAACTCTCAACGATGAGAACAACGGAAGTGGATTGAGGGCGAGTCTGAGCAACAATCGTTCCTTGTGAGATGGGGGGTAATGGAGGAGGTTGACGATTTTTATTCTCATTCAGAATCTTTTGAGGGAAAATGTCGGTTGCAGCATAATGAATTTCCTGTTTATCGACTTCGCCTTTGCAACCACGGTTGGTAGTAGTGGTCTGGTGGCTTATTTTATTGTCAGTGCCATTGTTGACAGGACTAACAATGGTGCTCGTGCTCGAGTAGATCCGAATTTCACTAACTGCATTCTCCTTTGTAACAATCTCAATATTGTGTTTGTCATTGCGACAATCGACTGGTTTAGTTGTGGGAGCATTGTTTGTCTTCGTTATTTCGGATGATTTTGTTGCTGGTCTTTGTTTCGTATTTGTAACACAATTTGATTTCAAATTTCCTCTGCTTTTACTTTGGACCATTTTCCCAACAATTTCAACGCTTTTGGCTGGCGGATTAGGCCGACAATTGTTATTAGCAATTTTACTGGCTGAGGAAGTATTGAGCGAATTTGTTTTTGCATTATTGCATACCCCAACCAACATTTTATCCAAAGCTTCACACCTGTCAGACAAACTTTTACTTCCTCCACTATTTGCATTACCATCAATTTTCTTGCAATCACCATTATTGCTGAGACTACTTCGGCCTGAGGTTTTTGCACCATTTGCCTCAAACCCAGAACTTTTATTACTATTATTATGATTACTAATAGTGCTTCCATTAGCTTTTTGCCCGTGTGTGTTCTGGTTTTTTATTACGTGTGAGGCTTGATTAGAAGTGGTTTGAACGTCCATCGGAAGAGAAATCTCTGATTTTGAGAGTAATCGATTTCCATTCAAACTCAAGTTACTACCGTAAAGTGTAGTCGTGCTTGAGGATTTGGTGAGAAGTTTGTCAAGTTGACCTGAGATTGAGGAGGAAATACTCATCTGGAGTCTTCTCGATGGGGTTGAACTACTTTTGGTTGTGTTTGTGGTACTTGGCCCAGTGGGAGGGGGTGGTGGTGGAGGTTCGCTCGGTCGTAATGGCGATGAACCCAGCGTCCTAAAGGAACTCGATTGTTTAAGTCGAACACCACCTTTGCCCCCAGTGGAGGGAGACGAGCTAGATCCCTGACCATTTGTAGATAAATTCAATTTAAAAGTCTCATTCATCGATGGCCTTTGATTCAGCCGAATTCTGGTGGTGTCATTGAACAGAAGGGAGTTTGGATTTATGATCTTTTCTTGGTGTGGGGAAACATCTGAAAGAGAAATGAGGATAGTAATTAAAAATCTCACAAAATTAATGCAAAAGTGTGTATAATATGTCATGTCCATAAAAAATATCAAGCTCATCAGGCAATATATGAATAAAATAAATGGGTTCATGAAAGATTAGGTAATTAAAATTTTACAGTAAGCTGAATGCATGCAGGCCATGCACAAAAAGAAACGCTTGTGAAATGGACAAAAACTGTAGTGTGCGGATTCTTAAGAAAAAAATTCCCTTCACTCACTCACACACGATACCGTTCACTTACCGTTCTACAGAATGTGTAGTAAATTATATGTGAACTTCAAATTCCCTCATGTTAATTTGCCAATTAAGCACTAATCTAAGATTATACAGGATAAATATAAAGTCTCTAATGGTTCACGCCCTTATATTAACACATGAATAGATCTGCAAGCGCTTTTGTCTTAACTTTCATCGCATTCAACCAAATCAGAATAATTCAATATTCTTGGAACGAAGCGAGGCGTGATGTGCACACGCTTAATTTTTTTCGTATATGCGAGAAATGTGCAAACAATGGAGACAAAACGTGTCCACAAACAATGAAGGATCTGTGCCAGTGGTAAAAGGCTATGAAAATTGCAGGAACTTAACGGGACCTCACTCTTTATGTTTCACCCGATTTTAAATACATCTTTTCATTCAATCTTTACTTAATATTTCTATTAAATCAATGCCACTGGGTAAAGTAGCGGTATTTCAGGGGATGTGAATCCATCATCTAATTAACCAACCGGTCTAGTCCTGTGGTATAAAATACTCAGTTCAATGGCTGATTAAGTAGTGACCATTTTTATTTTAGTGCTTGCATATTCTCATTGTTACTTTAATTACAGGTTGGCTACTTAAAAAATAAACCAACAAACGGGACAGTGTTAAATATTGAACATTATCATTATCAAATCAATATCAACTTCATGACGTAATTAGTCCTTCTGTTACAATTTCAAACTAAATTACTGACTATGCATTTTTTCAAGCATAAATTATATTGACGGAAAGATAACGTCGTTTTAAATTAATGCCGGAATGTAATTTAAAGGGTTGTTATCCTCTGACTCAAAACTAGTTTTGGCTACATTTTAGCGTTTTTAACCTTGGTTGCTTATTCTGTTTAAGTGTGATGATGGATTGTCTACGTTTCTTCTTGACCAATTAACAATGCCATTGTGGAGAGATTGCATCTATTTTTGTCCAAGTGGCATCAAGCATGTAGAAACATTGATCAGCTTTTAACAAATTAGGCATAGGTTTGTCCTTGCATTTGAGTTACAGGTGTGTACATTTTAGTGTGTTGAGATCATCAGACCCTTCGACCCACCTTAAATTAGAACTGATGAGATCTGCTAATGTACCTCAACCCTTCCTACGTAAAAAATGGTTAAATATATTTTATCACATGAAAGCTTACCTCATCAGCTAAACATTCATAAAAATCAGAAATGATAGTGTCGAGTTAACAGTGAAAGAAGTTTTATTTTTCTTCTGCTTAAAATCAAACCGATGCCAAAAAAGTTTGGATGTGTGGACGACAGTAATGAAAGTAACGCTATTTTTGAGGTATTTAAAGAGGCAATTTTACACGGTTGTTGAACAAGCTCATTTGAGGGATGATTATGCGTTTAATCCACAAACATTCTGTCGCATGGGAAAATACCATGAAATCAAGTGAGCAGCTTACAAATCAGTGTGTCTGCTTCCTAGTTAACTAGTCATCGACGTGCCTAAGTATTATAGTATTATTGAGTAATTTGTTCAGTTCCTGTCTCTGTTATGTAATTTTGAACCGAGATCGAATCATGTATTATGCAATGTCATTTTTGGTAGTACCTCATCTGGTTGTGATGTGATAAATATCACTGTGATATTATGAACCAACCAAATATCTGCACTCACGTCAAGGATAATTAGGCTCACCCATAATACCAGATTAACATCTTTAAGTCAAATAGGAACGTCAAATGCAATTGTAATTAAGAAAACAGGAGTGACTAGACTTAATTTAAAGGATCAAGTTACGAAATGGCAAGAAAATGCCATCAAATTGTCTTAAATTTCAATTCTTGTAAAACAGAATTCCAATGTCACGATAACCAATGCAAGTTTGTTGATTTATCTATATTGAAAACTTACTTTCTATTTGATACAAGCGGCACGATTTTGACGCACATGAAATTGAATGGTCATCTTATTGAATGAATATTACGGAAGAAATCAAAAATCTGCATTACATTCACGTTTGAATTACAAAAGGAACTTCTTATGTACAGACTGGGGCTGCTGTCAAATAATCCTAGTGCAACTAATGCGCATCAAGAATTATTAATGTGACATTTGGAACGGTAATAAAGTGTTAGGTTTCTAATACACAATCCGAACTTAAGATATGAAATATTGAAACCCGATATTCAGCTATACAGTTACGATAAAAACTCTACCAATATACCAGAAAACAACCACCGTTCCTAACTTCTTGAATTATTCATCTTAAATTCCCAAAGAATCTCTAGCAAAAAATCTCAACATGTTTAATTTACGGGTTGTCAACTCAATCTTGTACGTATACTCAATACTATTGCTTCTTTCGTGTGTGTCATCATTCCTCAAATAACAAGACAGATTGGATCAAAAAGTTAGTCTCATTCTTCAATTTAAACTCATGCATTGAACAATGACAAGAATTTTTTTGGAATACAAGAAATCACACCACGAATCAAATGTTTGTCGAAACAGTTATCCTGATTCCATTTTTAAAATGAACCAAGATTGCTCCACTCTCTCAGTATGAAAATCTTGAATTGCTCATTTCTTCTGTAAGTTCGACAAAATGAGCTTGATGCTTTGATCAAGTTTCACTTTTGAGTGCTAGTTCCAAGGCAAGTTAAATATGTTGACAATGCATTTTCCTGACAAGAATTAACTTTACGCAGAATAGCTTGGGAATTATTCTGCAACATTATTCTACAGAATCAGTCATGCGACTGCATCTCACAGGGATTCGGTAATTAAGCTGTGTGAAGAATATTGTCTGAATGAGAATAAAGCCTTGTATATCTATCTGGTCTTTGTGGTGGATGTTAAATAACGCAAAGAGGATTAAGATAGGATTATGGCATGTGCCCAGTAGAAGAGTTATCGATTACAATGAATTAACAATCAGAAGTCTCAACTGTTCTTCAATTGCCTAACTTTTAATCAACGGCAGACGCAATCCTGCTTTCAATTTTGCATGTGCTCTTTGTTAAATAATTTCAAGATCGATCGGTTGTATGTACATAATGGAATGGAATACAAAATTGAAAGAGGGTTCCAATTCAAACGGTGCTGGTTATAGCATATACAGCTGTGTCGGTAATAATAAGTAGCCAGAACTGATGAGCACCGTACGACTATAATTTTCAAATCGTTTAGATCCTCATAAACGATAGCATTCCAAAAACTAATTTTATGCAAAAGACGCAGGTGAATAGACTCACAAACTCCAAGTCATCAAAATATTTACGACTTCTCAGGTAAATTAATGGTAGTTAGTTGGGGACTGCATGAAGCGAGCTATATTTTTAAGCAATGATTCACGGGTACATTGAATCTATCGTGAGCAGCATTAACTTAACAAAGGTTGACTTAACACTTGCACGCTCGCCTGATTTCATCGGGAAAACTTGAGGTAGATTAAATTGTGATGTAACAGTATGCTATGTTATAAAATGCACTTTTCTGTTAAATTGCGAGTGAATCCGTTATGACTGTGGTAGTGAAACACAAATTGAGTGAATTCAAGTAATAGCAGTGTGAATTACTAGCCAAACCCATTTCTATCTCAAGTACGGCAGGGTAGTAGATAGGGTGTGCATGTGAAGCAATCAGTTTGCTCACACAATAAAACATGTCGTTATTATGAAATGAAGCAATAGCGACCGGCTTGTTAGAGCCCCAGCAATAACTTGGATAAAATTAAATGAGTGAGTGTTAATAATGGGACAAGCAACATCAACAAATAATAGGATAAAGCAAAAATGCGTTTCATTTTCAAATTTCAAATTGCATCAATAATATAGTCGACAAAAAGACATGATATGATTTACCGTTAGCAGAGCATTTTCCACCAGGGATTCGTTTCGCCTTCATTATCTGAGCTGCAACACCATGGGACGCTTTGGAGTTTTTGACACAAGGAACAAAGATTCGTTCCTTGGAAGTAGTGGAAGTAGTTGTCGTTGTACTTGAAACATCGTCAGGTTGTTGAGTGTGATCAGTAGCTGAGCGAGTTCCTTGGGAAGAAACTGATGATGACAATGATGATGATGAGACGGGTGATTTCCAATTGCTTTTAAGACTACTCTTCCTCTGTGTCAGGTTAGTAGAAGCCGGATTATTTACCGATGTTGATGTTGATGTGAACCGAGACTGATGCTCATTAAGTTGTAGTGTAAGGTTGTTGACTTTCCTTCCATCAAAACATTCCTCATCATTGGAATCAGGTACAGGAACAGCAGTTGAAGTATTAGCAGAAGAAGAATTGGCATTATGCTCCATGGCTTCTTGAACCTCTTTGACTTGTTTCCTGCTCCTTGCAAGTGCAAATGCTGCTGCTTTTTGTACAACTTCCTCTTCAAAAGTAGATCTGATTTTTTGCTTAGTCTCTGATGGTGATTGATATTGATTTGAATTATCATAGCTATTATCGCTTAATGCAGATTTTATTGATAAATTGGATTTTAAACTGACACTTCCACTTTCATTGTTATTACTCTGCCATTGCTTTTGATTACTGGGGTCTCCATCATCATGATTTTTTTGATTGAAGCTGCCACTATTATTTCTTTCCTCATTAAGTTGGCAACTGGTATTTTCTTCATTACCGTAATTACCGTCTTCGTATTGGGATTTCTCCTGATTATCGTAGCCCTCTGTATCATCAACACCGTAGTCGTCGGAATCAGGTCCACTGTCACCACCACACACAATCACTTTATTTTGATCAAATTGTACTTTTTTCTTGAGCGTGGAAGTGACCGAGGTAGTTGAGATGGAAGAATCGAAATAGATATCGTTATTATTAACACTACTACTATAATTTGCATATTCTTTGTCTTTTGATGACAAGTAACCGGATGAACTGTACAAGCTTGGCGCATCATAAACTCTTTCTCTATTCTTTAGAATGGGTTTAACATAGTCTGTCGTCGTTCCGGACACAACAATTTTTACGGCATACTCGTTAGATTTGTTAGAACGAAGTTCACTGATTACATTACCGGTATTTATGGAAGGACTGTAAAGAGCACCTTGTGAAATCGAGTGTGTTGCATGGTCATGTTCCACTTCTTCCTCGTAAATCACTTCCCTCAACAATTTGCCAGGGTTGTTACTGCCATTGCGACTTTTTCTTCGGCGTAATGCACCAAATTTGCCAGGACCATTACTAGACTTGTTATTACTGGTTACATTAGTTGATAAGTTGTCAGACGAGACTTCCTTAATTTCTGTGCGTTTAACCACATTTTGCCCATTTTTGATGAAAGTGGTGCGTTTCTCCATTTGAGCAGGGCTAATTCGGCTACCATTTCCGTTGCAATATTCTATTTGTTCCATGTTTTGCCAGTTGAATTCTGGTTCTTCAGTACCTTTGACATTAGAAGAGTTTGGGTCGTTTACACTAGAATTATTTTGCGCATCTCTGTCCTCAAAAACAAATTCTTCAAACTCGACTTGGTGATTTTCTTCCACATCGTAGTCACGTTGTATTTGACTT
>JAQIWQ010001541.1:0-10458 GCA_034695825.1 Folsomia inoculata
TGATTGTGAGCCAAGATCTTGATTAAAATCAGTGTGTGGTCGATGGGTGATTAGTAAATGACAAGGAATAAGGATTGCATCTGTCTCATTGTTGTTACAGATGCTCAAGCGAAATCAGCAAAGGGCAGCAGGATCCGTGATTATCCTCGTGAGCCAAGGAACTGTTTCCACCCCGGATCTTGAGACTTCATTGGAACTATTGAAGCTGGAGGAAGTTACTCTGGCCGCTATTGAGTATCCATCACTTGGTAAGTCCAACAAGGTCTAAATGGCATCATCAATTTATGGACTCGCTCTTCTTTTTGTGGTCGAGCTTGTTTTGAAGAGAAACCAACAAAACCAATCTGAATCCTTTCTTCTCTGTCACCCTATCTACGGACACATTTTTATCACGTCTCTACAGGCCTTGCGCTTGGATGGGCCAATTTCGCATTAATGTGTTTCAAATGATTTTCACCTTGCTTGGCTTTCAATTTATTCATGCAACGTCATACTGGGAAAACATTGAGGGAGAGGTCAGCTATTTGAACTAATTTATTTATCGCTTGTCTCAACGACATTGCGGTGGTTCTGTTACGCAAACTTTGGAAATTACTGGAAGGTTGGTTGTTCTCTTAGAGTTCACATCCAATCATGGGCAATTAAGAAGCAAGCACGCTGGTGGTGTGGGATCACTTTACCGGTGGTTACGTAGATTGTAATGACAATGTATTAAGTGTCTTTACCTGCGCATAACGTAGTTTGGCATCCGCCATTTTTACGAACCCCTTTAATTATTAACTGCATTCGCATGCTGAGTGGAGAAAGAGTTGATTAGTTTTCATGGAGTGATGATATAGAGCTTGTAGTTAAGATCAATGTCAATGTCCTCTTTTACCATCCTTGGCCATTACATAATATGGCAAAGCATGTTCAAATTTTTATTTCAAAATGGTAAAATATTCATATGCAGAATCTGAATTACGGATTTACGAAAATTCATCATTGAAGAACTAAAGGAATGTGTTATGCACTACATAAATTATTTCACTGCGGAAATGCAAGGACAGAATTGGAAATACGGGTTAGATTTACAGTCTTGGTATCTTCTACTGAAAATTTAGAATTAGATTCTAGATCAGATAGTTTAGCAGTCCTACGTAGGCTAGTAGTAAGTCACAGAATTCGTACATCGCATAACATTCTTACTCGGCTGCCCTCGACTCCTTACATACTGTGCCATTATATATTCCGATGCAACAGTGGGTGGGTGTTATGTTAGTAGATTTCCGATTTAAGAACATTCACCCGTTTACTAGTCACTAGTGGTCCAGCAGAAGAACTCTTGCATGGCGATGGTCTACGTATAGTCGTAGCCTTTACCAGTCTTGGCTGGATGAATACCATGGAATAGAAAAAGATCAGAGCTAAGTTTAGTGTCTTAGTTTTCAGGATTTATTGGTAGTAACTCGACAGGGAGGGAAGACGTATGGTGTACTAAGAGGTAAAAAATAGGCACACAGTCAGATTCCATCAGTAAAGTCCAGCAGAGAAGACTCAGAGCCAGAGTGTGAAATATTTTGCCCTACAATTTCCTATTTCCGTGTATTTCAGTTTAGTTGAGCATGGATTTCGATTGGCATTTGTTACTCACACTTGAGAACGTAATGTTACCTGCTCGTGTAATTGCCGTATTAAGAAGAATCCTACATTTGAAGATGAATCAGATACATTACATTTCTCTTTCACCTTTTGTTCTGTCTTGTGTAGTCAGTTAGTAGTCAAAACGAGATAAAATCAATCGAGATTCGCTCATTTTATGCAAGAAAGGATCTTTAGATCCGTGGCTGTGAAGATGAGAGTAAGGCAATATGTGGAAGAATGGGACATATGCGGTAAATGTAATGTCCGTGTAAAGTACAATCCGATCTTAATCCAGAATCGGAATCGGGCAACAGAACAAAAGTAGAAAGGTGGGCAAAATAATTTCATTCAGTACAGCCATTACACTCCGGTCGCCCCGCAATAAGAAATAAATGTGTAAACTTTTGCCAATAATTCTCTACGTAAAGGAAATGTTGGGATTCTATTCCGAGACCGGATCCGATTCCGGCTTTCTTTTACTTTCCCTTCTTGTACTGTGAGCTTCCTATATAGCGGCACATTGATGGATAAACAAAGCACAAAACTAGAACAACTTTTACTGCTTCAAATCCGAACCCCGTTTATTACCACAACTAAAGCAACTCTCAAGTACTCAAGTCATCCAGCCTGCACCCAACGAACCCACTCGCATGCTACTTTTCAGCCAATATCGTTTGGCACAAAAAACCAAAGCAGGGTAGTTTAGTTCTAAAGTAAATGCCATTTTTCCAGTTACTATCCAGGCTGCAGTTTGATTTAAAGGAAATGTCGTTTCATTTCTGGGCGAAAGTTCATGGTCTAATCGAGTTTGGTTGGTCCAGGAAGAAAAAAGCTGTACTTATATATATCGGGTCACCCAGTCTTGTTTCTACTGTCAAAGTATTGTGCTCAGACTGCAATCGTTCAATGTTAGTTTATTTGAGTTTTTTTTTCTTTTTCCTTGGGTAAATGTGCCACGTTATACTTGTCGTAGAAGAAGGCCTTTCTTTCCTTCACTTGATGAATTGAATGGATGGATGGTGGACCTCGGAAGATCAGATCAAAACTCGGTATATCAAGTATTTTCACTTTCTGTCCTTAGTTCAACCTATTTTTCTGTATTTTCAATTTATTTTTTCTCATCAGATCTTCTTCCAACGGCGACATATTCTATTAAGAAATTGAACAAACTGGATTTAGGAATTGGGTCGCTTGTATTATTCTATAAGGGTCGGAAAGAGGAAAAAGTTATAACATAACCTATTTTGTGCATGAAATACGTAACGAGATTGCATTATATTTGTATTGCTTGTTATGCTAGTCCAATGAGTTTGGTTAGTGGACAGAGGAAAAGAGAAAGCACAAAATGGTATGAAAGCTGCTTGGCCTTGTTTGAAAGACGGGGAGCGGCGGATAAAGGATGGATGAGTTACTACAAAATGATACAAAGATTCAATTATGCGATATATTTTATCTTTCAGGAGATGGGAAAATTTCAGTACTGGCAGAAGGAACTAATGGTCCCTCGTTCGTTGTAAGAGAGACCGGAGTGGGGCCCACAACCCACATGTCAACGTTTGTGCAGCTGATCAATGCCCTCATGAGTATTCAACGCTATTTTTTGGAAGATTTGGCAGCAAGTTGGCCCGTCATGGTGAGTCGTCTTTTACTATGTTACACTTTAGTTGAACCAAAATGATACAAATTGTACGCTACAAGTTTCCCTATTTTGATTATTTTATGGATAAATCTATCAAAGTAGGTGTGGATTTATTTGCCCACTTGAACACCCCAATCCAACTATGGCATGTATCCAACTATTTTACCTAATTCTCAGAACGAGATGACAATGGCCAATAGCTTCCGCATAAAAAATCTGATAAATCTTTTACTGGTTTCGAGTCTCATTGTCTGGTGTAGTCAGGACGGTTATGCCAACAAGGCAGCGTCGCTGCTACTAAACGGTGCTTGGCATTTATTCCTATTAGTATTTACAACTGGGAATAAATCCTCCAAATGGTTAGTTTGCGTTGGTCCGAATGATGAAGGTGGCGGACAAAGAAATAAGCAGGCCAAACACATTAGAAACAAAAGTCAACCCAAATCCCAAATAAATTTATGACTCCCATTAATAAATGTAGTCAACAATTGCACAAACCAAGTACTACCCGATATTATTAAACTAAAGTTGCAGCTTTGGAACATTCCGCAGAGTGATGAGATGATGGACCAAGTTAAATGCAAATTTATTACTACTCCACGTTTTTATGGTCTATTTTTCTTGCTAAAAAGGGTTGAATACCTATCAAACTGTTCATGTCACTTACATATCACTTTTTGAATGGCAATAATGGCAAGTTGACAATGAATAGATTGTGCACACAAAGAGAGAAAAGAAAAGACAGTAAACATTTTCCGCTTTCATTTCAGTCAGTGATTCACGGCATCAATTTGTAAACTTTTTAATGACATGAATGCTTCATCCCTAGGTTTGTCGGTCAGTTAGACAAAAATGTCCAACTAAACGCTGCAATCCGATGGGATGAAGGATGAAAACTAAACATTGTTCCTACCAACCAACCACAATACATATTTAGACGGGCATGGATTATTACAGTCTTTTTAAAAGTTGCAAGGTGGTGGCAGTGAATGATTAGTTTCTGTGATTTTTACTTGAAGAAAGAGAAAAACTATATAGAAATTTATTTACATGTGTATTGTTGTAAAGTGTAAATTGCTATAAATTTTGCCGTAAAAATGCCAAGAAAGAAAAGTAAAGTTGTACATTTTGTCTAGAGACTGATGGTTGTAAAACATCTAACTTTTTTGCTCAAGACGAGACAACTCTGCTACCACTGCTCTACACTCTCATATATCTTTTAGGCAGTCTGGCCTGGCGTGGTTGCATTGTTCAGCAAAAGTGAGTTCTTGTCGTCGTCGGCAGATCCAATTCTCAATGGGAAATAATTTGCAATTTGCACGATCTTCAGTTTACCAAGATGTAGAGTTGAGTTGATTGTTGATTGCTTGTGAAATGAAAGATCGCGTTAATTTTGACGCCTTTCTACTGCGGGCGACCTATTTATTGATGATGACGTTTTGTGTGTGCATCGTCATAATAGTTTGAAAGGTGTTAACTATGCTCCTGCATACATTTATTGACAAGACTAAATAATATTACCCAACATTTCGGTCTTCATTTGGGAATCGACTAATAATGCTAAGAAAACTGGCAATTTCATCTTCATTATCACAATTTCGCACCACGATATTTGTATATGCAAAATTGCAATCACGGTTTGTATTGTATTGTGCTGTTTTTAGCGTATGGGTTGTGTTACGTCTGAAATATAATTTAGGAGTCCCAAAATGAATAAAAATTAATTCAAAACATAAATGCGGGTAGTATTTTTTGACCTAGCAAACCTTTAATGGTATGATACAATGGCGTTAGCGTGCAAAATGAAGTCTTGGCGTTGATCATGTCTTGTCTCCTTTGTTCATTGTGTAAATCCACTAACTTTTTGTTACGGCATTTGCCTTCAAATAAAATTAAGAGCGAAGGAACTTGCCCATTGTCAATTGTCTTCAAGTTGAGCATTGTTTGTTTATATTTCTGGTGCTCCTTATTTCACACTCAAGAACAGTACGAGCAAATAAGTTTAAGTTGCTCGGGATCACGAACTAGCCATAAAACAAAGAAAGCGTGCAAAAGGAAGCAGGGGGATAAAGTTGGTGGCCATGCAAAGAACGAAATAACTGAATTATGGTAACTTCGGCATTTATTTGGGATCAAAAGATGAAAAGAAAATAATAATTACCCAGTCAGGGCTAAAAGTTCAGCCACAAAATCATTGTTCATGAATTATTTATCCAATTTTATATTATTAGAACCATCAAAATTTGGAACATGTAAAACATTTTTTAAAGGTTATTAGCTTAGTAGGGTAAAAGGCTTCCATTTATTAGCTCTGATGAGATGAGAAAGAAACCAAAAGCAGATGAAAAATTGGATTTCCTAGTTGAATGAATGCTAGAGTAGCCAAAGCAGTTTGTTTGACGCCATGTAAATAAGTAATTCCATCCAAGTATTTCGCATTAGCATTGAACAAATTGAATTCAAGTTACATTAAAGTGAAACACGAAAGCGAGTTTAGTTTAGCTGCGAGCCAAATAAATAAAGCTCTCTGAATTTTGGGTGTTTTCCATTCTCCAGGACTAGTATGTGGTGTTTGGTGGGGTAATAATTATTCCGAATTTGAATAACAGGATTTATCTCCTTCATTTATTTGTTGTTTGTTGTCACCCGTCTGATCTCTCTCTATGCGAATGAGCCTGGTTGTAGTAACAGGAAAGAATTACTCGGTTCAACATGCAATACAGGCTACAGTATTTCCCCCCAATCCAATTTCGCCAGTTTAATTTTCTGTTTTTCTCTTAATGTACGTAAATGGGGATTTATGATGGCTGAGTGCTTCCTTCCTGTTCTGACCAAAGTTTGATTACTCTGCTCACACTCTCGATCGTTTCATTTTATATGCGGAGCTGCTGGGAGCTATTATGGGTACACACTCTCATGTATCAAATCGTGTACATATTACTGCTTTACATTCAAATCTAACCCAAAACCAGGATGATAACCTTTAAGTAATGTTAAGATGAATTAAATGTATTTAAATGTATTCCCATCCTCAATTTATCCAATCCCATTATGTTACATAGTATATTAGAGCTGGGAATGTTAAGAGATTTTACTAGTATTGAGTTTACTACACTTCGGGGTGGGGGGGGGGGAAGTAGTCATTACTACCGCAGGCCCAGTGTTCAACATACTGGAAATTGTATTGATTAACATTTTTCATTATTTCTTTGTATCGCAGATCCATCAGGCCGAGTACAAAGGCGATTCACGATCGTACGTGGAAGCTAATTTCAGGTCAGTAAAATGTAGAACATGAAATGTGTGCGATAATAATTATCCTCCATATTTTTACATTCTCTTGTGCCAATTTCAGTTTCGAATCGGCAGTGTCGCAAAGCCCGGCCGAGTTTTTCATCTACACGTCCAACCCCAACGATCCCAAGATTAACAGTGTAGAGTTAACGAGTCCTAATGGCGTTTCCTACACCACGCAGCTCAGTGACCTACACGATATCAATGTTATCAAAATTGATGCTTTGATCAATGAAGTATGTGACCTGATTTACCGATATTTCTACTTTTGCTTTGCAGTCTCGCACTTTCACTCTAACACAAACATTAAGTACATCTTCTTAGGATTGGCTTTGGTGTTTGTACTTTTTCTATTTAAGCAATTTTCAGCCACGCACTCGATCTCGTCGTTCTTCTCATTCCCACCGCACTTTTATCTTTTCACAACATTTTCTCTTCCAGATCGCAGACTCTGAGGAATCATGCCGTATTATCTTATTTTGCTTGCAAAGATCCCTAGATACGTTTTGGTGATTGAAGTTTTACAAGGACGCAGTTGTACAAATGTGGCAAATTATTCAAAAGTGAATTGTCAATTGATTGGATGCATGACTTTGTTCAGCATGACTGATCTTTCGGGGCGGACGTGGTGGAAATGTTGATTTGATGGTGAATAAGACCAATTCAGATCAAAGGAAAGTTGCAATTCCCGATTTAATTATTGCAAATTAGTGAAATGGTTACAGCAGGTTACATTGCATAGACAAAGTCTCTTGGGGTTGACACACAGTGGTCCAATTTCAGTGTTACTTTGTTGATCCAGTAAATGCCAAAGATTGCAAGATGGGTTTAGTTTACATACGCCTGTTCGAACGTGTGAGGATTTTGGCTAACATATTTACTGGGTTCTACTGGGCTCTCAGAGCCACTTAAGACCTTAATGGAGAAATCAGATCTGACATTTGTAAAGAATTCCTTCGGGCTTTAAGACACGTTTTCTCCTCGTAGGGAAAGAGAGAAACATTTTTCACACAGTTCATCACTCAACAGCATAGCATAGCAGTCTGTCACTACTGCATTGCTCTCTTTCCCCATTTAAACCGTTTGCCCCTAATTTTAACTTTGATTCACCTACTTATATAAATGACCCAGAATGTTTTTTCAGTCGTAATTCTAGAGCAGATTTTTACCAATTTAATCATAAGAGGTACCCCCAAATCTCGATTAATTTTAAGACAGTCATAAATTTTCTGAAATGTTGTGGAAAATGGTCTCCAACATCTCTGGTCATGCATAAATAAATGAAAGTCCATTCAGAAATGAAATATGTTGTGCTCATGCATACAAATTGTATGATACAATCAGATCAGCATAGTGCGACTAGAGATAGGAGCAAAGTTTGATAATGGAACTGATGACATGAAATAATGACCACATGTGGCGATGACACCAAATTAGTCAAAGGTAGGAAGGAAAATGTATTTGTGCATAAAGTTGGTTTTTAAAATGACTCGAGGAGTGCAAGTGACATGTCAGAGTTGAAAATCAAAATCAGACAGAATTCTAAACCTTCATCACTACACAAGCTATATGCATGAGGTTGAGGGAGCATATGTATAGATTTATGCGAATTTGTGAATAGCTGATTCACACTCCACTTCCACTTAAAGTACGGGAAAGTATTCCTCCTACTCCAACATCCTTACTCTGGACATTTTGGCGTTGGCACTGCCAATATTTCATTTGTGACATAACCAAACGAACATGAAGAAAGATGCTGTGTACGCCTTTCTCTGCAAACTATGTCCCTTGGACCTAGTCTTTTACTTACATCCCAGCAACTGAACTCTCGCCTCCCGAATTCCAACATGTGTAGGTCGGTGGGTGCAAAAAGTGAGAAAGAGTTCTGGTAATAAGTAAACTACAGCATCCTGTGCATGAATGCCTGGAGAGACTTATCATTTATCATGAATGAAATGAAATAGTACATTACAAAAACGAAGCTGCATACAGGTTTGGAATTTTCATATGATGATGACTGCCGAAAAAGCATCTCCATCATCTCACACTCAACTATGAGACGTGGTTCTTTCTATTTGCTTGCACTCACTTCCGCTTTTCTTGGCTTGAGCTTTTACAAATGCTTGAAAAATTTAGCCATCCCAATTTTTGCAAAAGTGCGTGTGAACTAATGGAGTTTTTCTCACGTTTTGCTACAGCCTGGTGTTTGGAGGTATCGAATAGAACGATTAGCCGACAGCCATCAATCACATTTTGTCCAAGTCGTGACGAAAACATCGTCGGAAGACCTGAGTGTACGTCTTTACACTAATGTGGAGTTGGATAAAGTTGCCAATTTGAGTGCCACCCCGTTGGCTCTCTTTGTTGAGGTGAGTCTCGTGTTTTTTGCCACTTTTCACTTTTTGACAACTGTTCTACTCCATATAATATTGGACATGTGTTGCTGATCATTGGTAATTGAGGACGATGATGTTCAATTTATGAGACGGCGAAAATAAGCTCAAATCATAAAATTGGCAATGTCAGCTACTCTTTTCAGATCTATACTTTATATTGATTCAATAAATACAAGCAACTTCAAATGAACCATTATCATACGCTCACTTGTTTGCGGATTAAAGTGAAATGAAATGACCAAACCAACAAACCGAGCTCAATTGAATCCCACAAAGAATGTCATGATCACATGATTAAGTGAATTTAATGTGTATTTAACGGCTTAAATAGCGTGACATTAAATGTTGGTGTGAGTAATTCATGAGCGTTTAAAGCCTTGTTTTGGCCACTTTTTCACGGACCAAAGACTACACTTGTACTTCAATATTAGCGATACCTTATAGCTGTGACAGTCAGTATTGCAAATATTTCAAATCCTACTTAGGAAAGAAAGACGTATTATTTTATTTTGTCATTTTGCCAACGTACAAGACATTTCACCGAAAGTAGAAAAACCATCAGAATACACAAACAAACGTAGACAGGACTCCCAATTATTTATGGATGGCTAAGATTGCAAATGGGAAGCATGGTTCGCTGTCTCACGTTTTTTATCTCGTCATGTCTTGTTGACACTGTTGACACTGACGTTGCAAATTTTGACTTTGACGGATTTCACAGCTGCCCATCTATGTCGTGTTGCGAGAAAGTGCATTTTCCGCTGCATTTTTCGTGATGAGTATGCGAGATTTAGGATTAATGGTTTGATTTTTCTACAAACATCATTTGTCAAGAAAGATGCACGCAGATTTTAATATACTACACTAAAAATATTGACCAGAACTATTAGTTTTCGCCAATATCAATGGTTTGAAATAGAGAATAAAAATAAATAGCACAACGAATGCATTTGAATGTAATGTGGGATAATGAAATGATGGATTTGTCTGTGATTTTGTTGCAGGTGAAGCATAAGAAGAATTCGCCAGTGATTGATGCCGATGTAGAAGCGACCATTGTGACTGGAAGTAATAAGAAATTCAGTATCAAGTTACTGGACAATGGAAATGGAGGTAAGTTATCAAAAAACGGTCTTTTTCAAAGTACTCCAAAATGTTCACAGCCGACTCACTCTTTGGAGGTAAAAATACAGTCGTATTACGGTTTATTAATATGTAGATATGAGGTAAATTCTATAGTATGTACATTCTAACACTTCTAACCATGCCTATACATATTCGATATTCTAGTCAGTGCATCAATTATTGCTCTTTTTTGTTCTCGTGACACTTGAATTGTGTTCAAGCTAAGACAAGATAATCATCGAATTGATTGAGGTCTATTGTGAAAAGAGAAGACTTTAAACTTTCTCAAAAGCAAATCACTTTTCTTTCGTTAAATATTCAAAGGATTTCAAAAATTTTGTGTTACTCATTTTTTACATTCGTTATTTGTTAAAGTAAAAT
>JAQIWQ010001542.1:0-10455 GCA_034695825.1 Folsomia inoculata
AATTACCTATGTATAATTATCATTTTTACCACTTATTACTAGTTTTTATTAGACTACAACCGGATGTTGAGGTTAATTTGTAAACCATATTACAAATCAAAAAGATGAATGGATTGATTGAATACAAAATCATCTGAATAATGCAATATAATGAAATGCATTTCTTAGTATAACATTTTTTTGAGGTAAGTTGGGACGGGAGGATAGCAAGCATAACAATGGGCAGAGAAACACCGACTGTCAAGACTGAACTTTGCAAATGTGGCTTAAAATTATTGTAAATTTATTAAAATGCTTGCAGATTGATGAGATACCAAGGAAGGAAGTACCAAGGAACTGTAATCGAAAGAAAGTTTCTGAACCATATACACACATCATGGCATCCTGTAGGCATTAAAGAATGGGTGAATGAGATAATTTAACGTGACTCCTTCATATAGATACCATTGTACAACCCAATTATAGGCGAATGCAACTTCTCGGATTTCATATGCACGAGTGCCCAAATAAATACACGAAAATTACATGGGTTCAGTTCATGGATTCACTATGCAATATGGGTCACCAGCATCGTCAACAAACCGCCCCCATTCATTTTTGCAATTATTATTCCTCACAATAGTCATTAAACAAGTTTGAGTGATTTTCAGAATTATCATGCAACACGTCTGATACGCAATGGCTAAGAGCATTTGGCTTGCATAATAGTATTGGTACCGACAATAACACCTAGTCAATAAAATTGTATATAATGGGACAATGAAGCCATTAGTAGCTGATGCGACATACATAATGCCTGTTGACGTTGACGTCATATTTCATATTTTTAATGTTACACCTACTGATATGCTGGGGGACCATAAGCGATGTATTGTTTCAATCGAGATTGGAAATAGAAATTTCTCCACGTTCCTTTCAACGACTTTTGGAACCTTAGTTGATGTTCCAGTCGAAATCGTTGGTGGGGTAGGAGAGGATATAAATGTTGTCAGTCTCGTTCGATGTAACAAGGGGAAATGTATGTACCTAACAACACTTTACGTCACGTCACTCAACTTCATGGTCTTTTGGGTACACGTATATGCAATGAATGACTAACTTAATTGTGTTCCCGGATACTTGGAGTATCCCCATCGTGCTTTCTATTATGTATCGGCTTGTCGTCTTCAGACTATCAACAAACATTAGCCATCTCAAGTGGCAGGATTGATGATGGGAAACGAAGTGTCTTGTTTGAAACTTGTTTTTATGAAAATACTACTCTTATATATTATTATAAGTGCGAACTTTATTGCGTCGTAGTTCATCGGTTCTTATGTAAACATTGCCTACATAAAAACCCTGGGAAATTTGCAAATGTTTGCACAAATGAAAAAAAGTGTTATAAGAGCTTTCATGAATGGAAACCCACGCAATGTGTTTGAAATTGTATTTTAGAGAAACTACAGGATTCATTTACACCTTCCTTAAGCAAACCCTGTGCGATGTAAATAATTCATGCAATAACATCAATTTCATTTCATGTCTTTGTACAGCTGTAAAGTTTTCGGTGTCAACTTATTTGTATGAGAGGAATCTCAACACAACACAAAAATCTGTTATAGTGTTCTAGAAGACTGGACATTATTAGTTGTTTTCACTTCTTTACAATGAGAACAATATACGATGTGAGAATATAGAATGGGCGAAAAGCTGGGGAAGTTTCTGGGCTTTCTCCGCGGAGTCAACACATCGTGCGGTATTGCGACATCACCCACCGTATTGTCAGTTATTTACGCAAAACAAGGAGTTTGTTATTAGCCTTTGTTTATACTCAAGCAGCCTACTTTATCCAAAATAATTAAGCAAAGGGTCTTAATTGTCTAACTGAGCAAAAATTCCATTTTCGTGCTTTCTCCCCGTTAAACCAGCTTCGTGATCGAGGATAAATGTGGGGGTGTTCGCAATGCATAATTCTTGTTATGTTGTTGTTGTTGGTGTGTTTTTTGGTTAAAATCAAGTATTGAACTTGGATTGATTATGTATGTAGTATGTATAACCACAAGTTTGGAATTTGTACAGTGGATTATTTTGATTCTATACAGAATTGGAATCAACCATACTAGACACGATGGTGTCACTGCCATTTCACATGTAATGGTTAAATAATTCGGAAGCAGTGGCAACGAGTTAGTTATGTAACACAAAGAGATTTGTGTTACTGCCAATTTCATATCACGTATGGACTTGGCCATGTTTCTAAATTCACTATCGTTCCAACAAATGAATATCATTGACAAGTATTATCTCTCCCTTTCGTAATACATATACTGTACATACTATTAATATGCTTGCCTGGCTTATGTTAGATATTTATTCGAACCTCATGATACTTTTCATTTTTGCAGTGGCTGACAGGTATTGAGTTTGAATTCTTTTTTAGAAATTCGGAGGAGGAGAATGCTCCAAGGAGCCACTACTTGAGAAAATAGATGACACCGATGAGGAAACTCAGACTAGAAAACGAAATAAGTAAGTGATAAATTTTTATAATATCTATCCTTAGCTCCCAGATATTGAATACTTGACATTCAACATTTGGTTGAAGTTGAGGTCAAACGAGTCTAAATAGTTATACAATACGTGGGTGGCTTGATTCCAATTCGAATTCATTCGTTGAAGCATTTTGCTGACGCGAGACACTAAATCAAACAAATTAAAACTTGTCACATTCACATCCTCAGATTGGAATTCCAGTATTGACATTTATTAAATTGGAAGAATGATTGGGAGTACATAAATATATGAATTTGAATGAGTGTGGAGGATGTCCGAGTTAAAAGTAAAAAAACAAAGATAAATACGCAACGAGTCAATTCATCATCGTGATTACTTCATCACTATAAGGAATTCAGTTCTTGTACAGACAGATGTGGGCATACCATGTAAAATGCTGTTGGTTGGTTTTACATCTTAAGCACAATTAGAGGTTCCATTATATATGACGATCTTGTTGCATAAGTCGGGTATTTTTTGTTTACCTAACCACATGCATAAGTTTAAATTGGTGTCTACAAGCTGTGGGTTATAGATTGCACAATAGTCATTAAATATTATTGGCATAAATGTTGTAGAATTGCGTGCTGGAAGCATTATCAACAAAAAGTAGATGTAATAATATACAAAAAAAATTTGCCAACTAATGCGTTGTTTCATCCCACTGTATGAATTGTTAACCCAGATGCAGGTGGCGTTTCTAAAGATAGATACGATTATGTTGTAGTTTTTGTAAGTACAAAACAAACCAATGTCAAACCAATTTGGTGATGGTGCAAAAGGTAGTCGAATGTAATTGTCCTACCGTCACAATATTGTTGTGCTTCAAGTATCTTTATTTTCGAGCATCCTTTCTATTGCAAAAAATAAATTAGATTGACTTGTCCTGTGTGGGTGGGTGTTCTACCGGTTATTAATTAGAATGCATTTAGTTTAACTAGCAGAAGCAGGTGCGCTGCAGCACATTGGACTTGTTCACTTTCTTAGGAATAAACTGGTTTAACCCCAAGCAGAGATGAACCCACTAAAGGATCTCAAAACGCCTATTTACAAAGTTTGGAACATTTGTGACATGACCACAGTAGATTTTATGGATGACATTTTTTGGCACACCACCACCTGGCACATTTATATTCATCATAAATTAATCATGGGGTTCTACGATCGTGTAATTTTATATTCAACCAGACAGGATGTCGTCGCAAAATCTTTAACGAGACAACTTGGGGACGGTATGAAAAATGTCAGAGCACTGCTTTTATTGCAGACCATAAGTCAAGTAGATGAAACGAAAAATAACCAAGATCTAACAAGATAAAATGATTTAAGGTCTATAATGGAATATTGGATGGCGTACATTGAAATTCGCTTCATTTGCTACCCTTGCTCTTGTATACGTATTGCGAAACATTCTTATAATCCGATAGGCCAGCTAGCTTGGCACATCCGCTTTACAATATTTTGCATATTTCCAGTGTAGTTTTGGCAAAATATTTGCACATCATACCGCGACACCGTCATATGGACAAAACAAATTTCTATGTAAATTGGGCGTACTCCGATCTATTTGAAACATAACAATAACATTGCGTCGTAGATAGGATCCTGGCGTTGTCCGATGTGGTTATTTATCAACTTAAGACAAAACGCTGTACATAATGGACTCAATTAGAGCTAATAGAAAGTTAAATAAAAAATACATGACAAATTACATAAACAGTTCCAAGTTATGTGTTTATGTATTTATACACAAAGTAATAATGGGAGTCTGGTTCACCTTAAGCAGGTTTAATAGATTGACGTAATGAATGACCCACCATACAATAAGTTTTATTAGACTGGGAACAAATATGTATTGTACGTCCAGTAAATGTGAAGTAATTGATAGTTGATTTCATTGTTTTTGTGGATTCTACTTGTTTTCTTGAAGGTAGCAATTGTACCGAGGTTCCTCTGCATTTACCTGATTACTAATGATTGAAAGAGTGGTGAATCACTCAGAGTGACTGGTCAATGGGCACATTGCGTGCGTAAACTTCCACAGAAGTCTATACAGACTACTGCAGATCACTATAAATCTAGTATGTAGAAATAGACTTGAATGAGTACCCATCGGATGACTTTACTAACTTCCCATCACAGCCTTATATATAGGCAGACAGGGAAAGTGGAGCTTGGATTCGGTACCTCACGTTTTGCCGTCTATCAAAACACCAATGACGCCAATGCCAATTAGTTTGTGAAAATTACAGTAATTCACACACAGGGATTGTCTAATACCGCGTGGATGAAAACGACTACGCGCCTTGTATCACTAGATTTAACAAGTTTGAAAAGGATACCTTACTAAGATTTTAAAATGTTTAGTAAACTGAGCCCTCAAAAGTGACCACAAGTAAAGAAAGTGCAATTTTATGGGCACATGAATTTAATATCACATACTAAATTATCTATTACTATACTTTAGTGAATGGAGCAGTAACTGTGCATGTATTTATATCATTCCCTTAATCTGACCCGGTATTTCAAGTCAAATAATACAATTATCTAGTGTTGCAAAAAGTCTACCCATTTATTCCATGTCAGTCATGAATTAACAATTTGACGAAATGTTGAATTTAAGGAGTTTTTTGCGTATAGATATGAGAGCATCTCACCGATATAAACGAAGCACGGATAAAAGTGCTCCCATTCTCTTAAAAAGCTAGCCAAACCACCGACTCGTGAGTTGATAGAATTTATTCGGTTTAGAAGATCCAGAATAGAACAGTGAGTTGTGGTATTCGTGCTAGAGAATCATTCCATTCCATGTATAAAACGAGAACCCTGTCTCAACCATGCCTCATTCTGCTTCAACCCTTTCGTTTGAGCACAACTCTTTCCAAGCTACATACAACCTACAGCCATACATACAAGCTTATCGTCTTCTAGATTTCTGAACACAATCACCTTACCCCAACTAACCCACAAGATACATTTTGATAATCACCCATTGTCATCATTCTGTTTCTCACCTATAAAAGAGAACAGTATTCTAAAAAGTTCATCAGTTGTGAGTCAAATCTCAGAGAGAATTGTTAACCGTCTCATTTTATCTTCATTTATCAGAACTGAGAAACATTTTTTACTCGTACAACCCACCACCAAAGTTGTAACTCGTCTTCTTGCGAGTTACATGATTTGATTTAATGCCAAGCAATTTAACGGGTGTGACCAGTCCAAGTCAAGTCAGTAAATTGTGACGCGAATTGGTTGGCTGCGAAGAGCGAAAGGTGAAAAAAAGTCATAAGCAACATAGTGACGTACATTAAACATAAAGAGATAACAAAGCGTTACTGTGTGAAGCAAACCAACTGCTACTGCAGATCAAATACTCATCTCAGTTGTGGTTAAGCTGTTCTCGTGAAACCAGTTTTCGCATCCATTATAACTCTGAACATTGTTGAATAATTGTACTTCAATACGGATTTGTGCAAGAATCTTAACCGAGGCAAAATGATCCCAAATCTCAGTGAAGAGAAGACTGGAGTCACACTCATAGTCTCAAACGAACCTAAATCACCGTTTAAACAACTCTTTAAAAGGTTAATATTTTAATATCTTGCATATTTTGAATTAATCTATCATGTACAATTATCATCATGTCAAATGCGAATTTGTATGTTTGGATTCACTTTGCCGAAATGTCCAAATTACAGTATAGTTTGGGTTTTATATACGCTGGGAACCTTTAGCTGAAAATAGATTATTGGGTGTCACACGAGCAAAAATAGATCAAGTGTGAATCCGATGAAGGTCCAAAGTATTAGGCATGATTGTAAACTAAGAATGATAGGTCAGATTCGAGCGTATGTCGATGCACGATATGGGACGATGTTTCCGTGTCTTACCAAAATGAACATAAATTCTGGTGTGAGAGATTCCAATACTGGGTCTCAGCAGTTAGTTACTCAAGTCATATTCATATGTCTAAGTGGAATTGGATGGGGTTGAATAGGAGAAACTGGGTCAATGCCATGTTTTATAGAATTCTGATCGTTAACTTTCTTTACTTACAGAGGAACTGACATGAAGTTTCGTCTGGGGTTCCTTAAAAGACGACACACAGAAGGGACAATCAATTCATCCTCTGTAAGACCTCAACCGGAAGAAGCTAAGAAATGGGCAAACTCTTTCAACGATCTCATGGCCTCCAAATGTAAGTTTTATTATTTTATACTATTTCATTTTGTATCACTACCATCATGCAATGCCACATTTGACGTGTCGTCTGGTCTGGACCATTTCAACTTTTCATAAAGAGTTTTAATAACTCGTATCATTGATGATGAAATTGTTACAAAGTCAACAATTTAATTCAAGTTCCATGTAAATAAATTAAGTATAATACGTACGTAAATGTGCTACTACACACGCACACACTCAATATCCAGTCCAGACTGACCGATACGATCAGATCCAAACTACTAGTGTTGTTATTGATGAAATAAGTTTGTCTTCTGACAAAAGGAAGCAACCTTAAGAATAATATGCTCATTGACCTAGTACCATCCTACTGACACAACTTTTATATTAATTCATCAACTTAATGGTCCAACTTTTTTATTCCTTAGATGGTCAAGCCCTATTTAAAGCCTTTCTGCAGAGGGAGTTTAGTGAAGAAAACATCGAGTTCTGGCTATGTGTAGAGGACTACCGTAAAAGTCGTCAGAATAAGTTGAACAGTAAAGCACAAAAGATCTTCAACGAATTTATAATCGCTCAGGCACCTAAAGAAGTAAGTTTTCCACTTTAATATGTCCTTCACGGACAACAAATTGACAACGCATTACATTATTTTACGTCAATGCACTGACTGGTTGAGTTTTGCATACGTGTCTAAAAGTCAATTGATATTAAAACAGTGTATAAGAAGAATGATGATAATGCGGATGTCTCATTAAGTCGGACTTTTGACTAACTGTGATTTAACTGTTGTTTACAGGTAAACCTTGATGCTTTAACACGCGAAGGACTCGTTGCAAAAATGGTACAGCCGAATTCTTCGACATTCGACCAAGCTCAAAAGCGCGTCCAGGTTAGTTCCGTCTCGTTTTTGAAGCAAAATTAAATGAAGACATAACCAACTTACTCATTTACGTATATTTATATTTTCAGGGTATCTTAGAATCAGATGCTTATTCCCGTTTCCTCAAGTCTGAACTCTACATGGAATTGTTGCATCCGGAAAAGTACCAAAGTTCATCCTAAAGTATTAGTTTTTCGAATTACCAAATATCGTTACTCCAAAACTCCTATGTACATGGGAAACCAATTTGTAAGAATACCCACATCAGATCGGATGAAGGATGCAACTAGTCAGTTCTCACCTGCAGTCAAATCTCAGTTTTGAGTCAATGGAGAAAGATTAAACTATTACCCAAATCTCATCTCATCTCTTGTTAACTTATCAGTGAAGGATATGTACTGTGAACTCGTCAAATAATTTACATTTAGCCAAAGGTTAAAATCATACAGTTGAGCGATATGATATTTTTGGTGTCACTCGCTACTTGGTATTTAAATAATACTTGTAATGAAATATGTATGTATGCAGAATACGTTACCATTCTACCTGTAATCAAAACCTGCGTCACTGACTACTCTACTCTCGGTTGTTAGCTTGATGAGTTATCTGAGTGACATAGATACCAATCCGCATTGCATTAATTACACATGTACTTACCATTTACCATGCAACCACTACTACTTGTACATTCCAAATGTCGTTCAAACAGTTGATACCAAAGATTCTACTACTTTTGTACTACAATTCACCCCGTAGGTCATATGTATTAGATATAGATTTTCATTATCACGCAACCCTACCATTTTCATTCATACTGCTAAACGTGTATTTAACTTAGAATATGTATTTTTTAGTATTTATCAAGAATGAAAATCCCACTAGCCAGTTAATACCAAATGTAATAATCACTTTTATTTACAGACTTGTAAGCTCTCAGCTATTTTATACCCATATTTACTACTCTATACGGATTTTGGTATATTTCAATTGTTAACAAAGTATTTATTTATGTCATCGCTAAAAATAGTAGTCTTAGTGGAGCTGTTTTAAAAACTATAATTTTGTAGTCATCATAACTTTTACTGCTACTCTACTCCACTCGATTCTAAGTAGACTCATTAAACTCCTGATGTGAATGCTGAAATATGATGCACTTTTCTATTGTTACCGTCTATTAATGTTAGTATTATGTATGTAATATGATAAATACGAGACATAAAAATAATTAACAATAAAGAATATTACGAGAAAACTAAATCAAGGCAATGATTCATTGTTTCATTCATTCATGATGATGTCTATCGTGACTCAAGATTCCTTTTTGCATGAAATCATTACATCCTCAATTACGTAGACTTCTTGCTACGCAATTCGTTCTCATGAAATTATTACAAATTTAAAATTGTTTACAGTTCACAAAAGTTTACAACAAACTAGCCAGAAACATGCAAATTATTATTATTTTACGAAAACAAGATATCCCTATCTTGCTAGGTCGATCTTCGTTCTATGTACCAGCGTTACCTTTACTCTCATCATTTGCGTGCGCAGTGTAAAAAATACGCAGATATATGAGTCATAAGTTCAAGAAGGTAGTTTAATAAATTGAATACGATTTAGGAGGATGAAAGGCGAAGTATGTATGGAACTGATTTTATCGTATTTGAGATGAGGCAATTCTATTGTTGATGAATCATTGATGAAATGAATGGGCAAAGCAATTTCCTCTAGAAAGTTCTCACGGCTTTTTCCTCAATTTGTACACAATTGGAAATAAATCACTTGGTAATACAAAACTGGCATGTTTTCAAAACAAGTTAGGGTTCATGTATAAGATGAAATTTTTAATTCATGAAACAGTGAGCAGTAGTGGTCAACAAGTTTTTGATGTCGACATTAAACCACGTGTACTGCATTACCAGTCGCCATTATAATGGAATAGATGGAATAGTGTTTTAAATGTTTGACTTCATTCATGTATTAAGAATGTGAGAATTTTACTGAAGCAATTTCATCATTTTGGCTTTCTCCAAGGTGCAACAGATATGCAATTAGATACATGAAACAAACAACAACAGATAATGAAACATTGCATTACAACTACTCAAAACTCAGTTGTCATTTTTCCTTATCCCCGTGTTGAGCATCCTTTATTGCAGGCATGAAGGGTACAAGTTTTAATGGATGACTGTAAATTTGTAATCTTAAAATGTCAAGGGTGGAATACATTAAAGAACGTGTGTAATACGTCATGTACATGGAGTATATGAAATATGATGGACATGAAATATGATTACTAAAATAAAAGCTAATCAAATCAAATGGGAATTTAAATTCAGTAAGCAGTAGAATGCAGTAGTGCATTGCTTATCGGATAAATGTTATCATAAAGTCACATCTCAACCCGGCTATTTCCGTCCATGAACAAAACAGCTTCTGGATTAATGTATCACTGAAAATGTCAGGATCAATCCTCCTTATCGCTGCTTTTATCATCAAAATAACAAGTGCTGGACATATAGTTTGACGCATTTATGCATAAAAAAACTTTCCAGCACAATTTCATCAGACTATGATATTTTAAAATACGTCATGGACATGGAGTGATCAAAGGAATTTTACATAGGGCGAGTTATACGATAACCAACACTTTGAAAGCGTGGTTTTATTTTGTTTTATTGCAAAATGTGAAGATCAATGACGAACACGATTCTGCCTTTAATTCGGAAAGATATCTACACTACAAAGACAATCATTTGCTTTTTCCAAGATCATGACGATCACAATTCCATTGCTCTGTAATATTTTCGTGGTGCCCAATTTTTCCGTGATATAAAACAACATTGCGTATG
>JAQIWQ010001543.1:0-10448 GCA_034695825.1 Folsomia inoculata
TAACCCACAGGCTGAGAAAATGAACCGGACCTTGCAAGGGCGTTATCAATCAGCACTTGATCCAATGATTCACCTGGAATGTCATCATACTCGCTATTCATGATAAAGTCATCATGGCCAGAACATATTTTGACATGATTTTTATCGTTGTTTGAAGGACTTGAACTTGACACTCTCTTATCCTCGGTCACTACGTGTGTACACAAAATGTCAGGTCAACTATTGTTTAGCCAAATCACTCCCACTGTTTAGTTTAAGAATGAACCCCTGATTGTGACAAGAAGCGGCGTCCTCTCATTGATGTCCAATATCTTGCCAACAATGACGGAAAGACGTCCCTCTGACTCATCATTCTTATTGTAGAACCAGGATCCAATCTTGCATAGATAATGGATCACGACACTTTTTATTCGTGAGTCGAAACAGAGGACTACAATAATGAGGTCAATATTTGTCATATCATTATAATCTGACACTCAATAAGGTATTATATATATGTATATATATTTTTTTACCAAGAACATAGAAAGTGTAAAGACACAGCATAACTAGTGCCTCAGACCAATACACCTTTCGATCATAGAGGACACCTATAAGAGTTCCTACCGAGATCAAGTAGAAGAGGGAATCTCTCGTCAACGACCACCAATCTAGCCGTACTCCCTACAATAAGTACAAACAAAATAAACATTTGTCGCAAATTGAACCCAGCTTACTCAAAAACGCCTACAACTTTGTCGGTAGAAGTGGCCAATTTATATCCAGCCAAAATACCACAGCATGCCCCAACGGCAAGAATATTGAACACGGCTGAACCAACAATAGTCCCCACACCAGTGTCACCATTTGTTACAAATGTTGCAATCACGTTGGTAAATAATTCCGGAGCAGAAGTAGAAATCGCCATGAATGTTGCTCCTGCAACATCGCTCGGGATCCGCAATTCTAAGTTTTTGCAAAATATACAACATATTTTCAGAACATGTGAAAATTAGTGTTTTACAATATACGCACCCCTACAAATTGATTCCACTGCAGGAACAAAGTACTCGTCGCATAAGATGAGAATGGCATAAAAGAGGTAAAGTGAGACCAGTAAATGAAGTACAATTGCTCCACGTCGCCTAGCCTCCATAGAGAACAGGTCGGGAGGAAAGTCGTTGGCTGAAGGTCGTGTGCAATTGGGGTGTTGGTGTTCCTCCTCCAAGAAGGGATTATGCTCAATTTGGACGACTCCTCCATTTTCGACACGAGGATTATCCGACTCTGGCGTTGGCGTTGGAAACCCACTTGGTAGACCTTGGCCGTTCTCTGTGGCAGCACAACCGAGGACTAATGAGGCGATGACATACAGTAACACGACACGTGCTTGTCGTCGTCGTTTTTGCGTGGGCGTTGACGTTGAAGTTGACCGAGATCGACTTTGTGATGAATTTATGGCGTTTCTTTCAAACTTGCCTGTACAATTTCCATCTGGCACTGATGGGAACTGCTGCTTCGGAGCACTACTACAACTCACCACATTTACACTTTTGCCACCATTGCAAACACTATTTGCACTTTTGGCATTGTTAACACGCGTCCGATATTTACCCATCAATTGTAACAAATGCCGGAACAGGCAAGGAATTTATCTTCTTCTTTAGTCGAAACCTCGAAACACTTATCCAATTGTGTGTAACGATCCTTCCCCAAGAAACTGCAACATTAGAAGAAACCCTTTCCTCCTTAAATACAGTGAGTGAATTACCTAATGACCATTCAATCGTTCGTGTGGGATGGGGTATTAAAAAATAGCAATTAATGAATCCAGTTTAGCCGACCAACAACATATACCACACTACCACACAATTACATACAAGAACGTTATCCACCATGCATGCGTGACATTGGCTCATAAATGCTTGACATGTTTCGCAAATAATAAATATTTACTTCAAACGGCAAAAATAACATCAAACCAATGTGACGAACTTTGAGGGAACATTGGCAATAAGTGACTTGATACTCTAAACATTCGTCGGTGTGGTCTGGTCTGGTGATACTTGTTAAACCAAGTAAAAATTAAACATTACGGCCCATAATTTATGGGTCAAACGCCGGGACGAAGGATTAATTCTTACCTGGGAACAATTATGCTGATTTCTAAGCTGAAAATGTATGCAAATTATGCAAAAAAAACAATTTCTTTCCTCTACTTTGAATTTCTAAATATTGGTCAACATAAACGAGTATGATACTAACGGATGATGATGGATGACATGGTAAAACACTTTTGTTCATATATGGAATAGAATATAAAACAGATAGGACTTATCTGTATCGGACTTTAATTCAAACACGCTTATCATAAATCAGAATGGAATGGAGAGTGCATATTCACGTGTTCCTGTCTTGTTTTTGGCATGGTTTTGCTTTACCAAAGGAAAGCTTGCGTAATCGAAAAGCATGGAAAACGCATTTTATTTTTGCACGACAAAAACTTGTTATTCGCCTCTACATATGTACTATCCAGGAAATAAGTG
Source organism: Folsomia inoculata (assembly GCA_034695825.1). Lineage (NCBI taxonomy): Eukaryota > Metazoa > Arthropoda > Collembola > Entomobryomorpha > Isotomidae > Folsomia > Folsomia inoculata. The sequence continues at coordinate 2,526 of JAQIWQ010001543.1, forward strand.
TAGAAAATTTTCCATCAATTTGCAATGAAATTGAAGGCCATTAATTTGGAACATTTGGATAATAATTACTGCCCGATGTACGAGGAACTGTAAACATGTATCACATAACATACAAACTATAAATGTATGGCAAACATGTCGTGTCACCTTGTCACCTACCTACGCTATTCAACTTAGGATATTACACCGAATAAAGTAAAGGCAAAAGATGATTGAATAGTAGTGTGAATGGACATTAATCTCATTAGCATGGTTTAATGTAGATTTTTTTTTAAATAATTCAGTCAAAAAAGGGCCAAAAGGTTTAAATCCGCATATTATACGTAGTCAAATACTTATCATTCATGACAGGGCATAGACACATGTGGCTCATGCAATAAAACAATTTGACACTGTTGGTTTTTGGATGATTTATACAAGATGAAATTATACAGAATCGCATGCCGATCCTGCTTTAACTTTCCCTAGAGTTGCATCTCGTACACTGGCGTCATTAAAGCAGTAAAAGTTCATCTTGTCAATTTTCGGGAGGATCGAAACTGCCCTCCGTCTACATTTAAGTTAGATTCATTAATCATCAAATAATCATCTTAGCATCAGTCTCAATTTTTGTTAGAGACCTTCGTCTTCGTTTACTTGCAGGTGTGCCACCCCCACCCACAGTGGAATTTGATCCCCCTTCGAATTTCATCAACATTCGTTCCAGTCTATGGATAAAGGGAGCATCGTAATATGCTGCTTGCACACAGTGCTATATTTTAAGAATATATTTAATAATTTTAACTTAATAAAGATTTGACTTGATAAAAACTTGTTACCTCCAAATTTCGGATAGAACTTCGAACATTTGCAGAAAAATAGTGATCCCATACATCCTGTCTTGCTAAACGAATAGGCTTGTCCCTGCAATTATTAATAGTCATTACGACAGGTCAGGTCAGGTCACTATGTAATACCATCTGTGAATAATCTCCGTGACAAAGAGGCGTTCGATTGCCTGTTGGTAAAGATGATGACTATTGACATGTTTATTAAATGTCCCATAGCAGAGACCATGTACAAAATCCATCGCCGACCATGTCACATCGACGGGGATATCATATTTATCTGGGGTCCAGGAAAATTCATTAAATCGATATGGAATCATTTCTCCAGTTCGGGTGTAGTTGATGGCTTCAATCTATTAAAGGGAACCCAACATTTCTCAATTTGCCTCGTGATGTTGATGTACGCCATTGTCCCAATAACTCCTGTCCTGTCCTTACCATTGGGAACCGTTTACACCTAGACCCAACAAACTTGAAGGGCCTCTTTTGATTCAAACAATGATTTAATGCCTTATCAATCCTTCGAAAATCTTCTAATGAAACATCAACAATTTTATGATGGAGCGATTCTGCCAGAATAAAGAGAAACGCTTGCTCGACATCCTGTCCAAATTCGGCAGGGACAAATCGATGATCACAGAATTTGGACAAGATTTGGAAACTCTTTGAGAGTAATGTGACCAATCTAAGAGAAGAGGGGCCCTCATCCGACTCCACAATACCCATCAAATGATAAAACAATCGTTGTGTTTGATTAAACACTGTAGGATCTGCGGTATAATTGTCTGTTCGTTCTGGCCAGGGTAATTCTCCTACAGGTGGTTCTGGAGGTTTTATCCTCAATGTCCAGTTGGGATCTACGAGTCCCTTCGACCCACACTTTTCTGGGGTGTTACACGTGTTGGAGTCGCCAACTGTGGGTGGGGGCAAAGATTGTTAGTCAGGACATACATAATAGGTCATTCATGTGTGGGTCGTTTCATTACTTTCTCCACCATTAAATTCCGGAATGTATTGAACCTGCAAATAATTTGTACTTTTCAAAAACTTGTGTACATTATTTCTTGACAAGACATGACATACTTTCACAGGACTGCTTCCAGAGTCTAAAGGGATATTTGAACAGACATCGGATAATATCTCACTCCTATAATAAACGTGAACATTATCAGGATACAATATTGCAATCTGAATCGTAAAGAACTAACGTCTCCGTGGTGGAAAAGCAGTCGACAAACACCGGTTCTGGAAATAGGATGCCAAAAGGACAGTTGGTAGCATTGAGAGAGTAGGTTCCCTCATAGTTGGTCTTGACACAAAATTCAGTATCACCTAAAACCACACACATACGTGTCAACAACACCAAAAAGCGTGTGATTTTTACTAACGCTATGAATTTCTCCATGTTTTAAATAAAATGACAAATTATGTCCACATGAAACTGTGGTAAACGTGGTCAATTAGCAATATATACTAATGCAATGCAATATAGCAATGGAATTATGCAATGAAGGTAACAAGACAAAGGAACAAAATAAGCAATAGACAGGCAGGTGTAATAATAATGAATGACACTAGCGAAAGTTTATTGTTTTAAAAACCATTTGAAAGGCTTATTCATTTTCGTGTTCATGAAATGTATTGTTTCAATTTTAGGACAATAAGTGGAACAAATTCTTATCATACTCGTTGCATAATGTCTAAATAAATGACTCCATCCACCCAACCCAAGGTCCAATGCATCTTTATCATAATCACTAACGTAATATGAGCATTTTGACCGAGAATGAAATTCAAGAAAATGTCGGACCTTCGTAGCCCGTAACTACCTGAATTGTCGGATATAATGAACTTCACTGGAAAGTTGATCAAAATAAAACCTGAATTGCATTGCATCAGAAACTCTTTAATTTTGTCTCTATTCATTGAAAATTGTCGGAAACAATCAAAAGTTTCTGCAGGATGGCCTTGAATTTTCGAGGTGCGAATCCTGAACTACACACCCTTTGTCACTACCAATTTCCTCGATTGCAAGACAATTGTTCTCGGTTTGCAACAATTCCATCCACCACTCCTAATGACGCTGCTACCTATCTCGAAAATGAATTTGATGGTGAAGAAGAGGACGACATCTTTTTCGAATCGTTGGAGAAAAAACCATCGGTTCGTTAACATTCATAATTTATTATTATTTCCAACAAATTACTTTCTCTACTACACCCACTTTCATGACCATTTTCAGAAAAGACACGTCTTTGCAAACGTATGGGAACGGAGCTTGGGTAAATCAACCCTTTCAAAATTTAAATGAAACGTTGTAACTAATTTTGATGTAAAGATCCCCGTGGAGGCAGCTGCGATGTAAACTCAATCACCGACACATGGACAATCGACTTCCGCCAATGGCCACCGGACGTGCCGAAAATCTCCCAAGGAGTAAAAATACCTGTCGACTTGATTCCAAACCAACATTTACGCGTAATGGAAGCCACACCCCTCAGTTCTGGGAGTGGTGAATTTTACCACAGTCTGAAAGGGTTGTTTAATCCTTGTCAAACGGCCAGCATTCAGGTCAACCCTCCTGCCCTCTTATTTCTCAAAAGTCGTGTGGGGCAATTCTACTCGGTGAGTTTACAATCCTAAAAAGCGTTGCAAAATGATTCCTTGTATTTGTATGCTTAGGTGAAACTTAGCCTGAAAAATGTCGACATTGTTCCACATCGGGTAAAGATTGTCCCACCAAAAAACCAATCCTTCAATGTGGCTTGGACAACTCGTGTGACATCCATCGTCCCTGGACTATCTGTTCCCATCCTGGTCCAATACAAGCCACGCAACAACGCTTCTCTTAATGAGATTCTCTTTATTGCTGTGGAAGGGGCTGGGGGGCTTACAGTACCGCTTGTGGCATGTTCAGAAGCTCCACCAATTCTTGAGTGTAAGAAAAAAGTCAAAATTATGAAAATTAATTACTGTAAATGTATTTAATTACCTAACGAAAGCTAATGATTGTTTCCAGTTGATGAATGGAATTGTGGCTGCAGCGTCCTACAATTTGCAAAAACCAACAGTTTTAGCATAAAAAATGTTGGGAGTGAAGGACGCTTCTGGTTCCTTACCGAGGACGAATTTCGATACCAAGTACGATTACTTTACAGACAAGGCCAGACATAATAATATCTGTCCATCATTCATCAAGTACTTATAATAATCAATCGACGGTTTTAATTAATGTTACAGTATATTACCTATCCCAAACGTCCCCTCGAAGAGCCCGAAGGCAAAGGAGGTGCCACTCAAAATCGGATGGGCAGCATTAGTCCTGGTGGCATCATTCAACTAATCGCAGGACCATTTTCCATTAATACGGCTTGCTTCAAACTTTTGAGAAACCAACGGGTCAAAATAGAAGTCAAATACACGCCCAAAACTACAGGTTTCCATTATGAAAAGTTGGCAGTAATGTGTGATAATGGCGAGGTACGCTGGATAGCCATCAAGGGAATTGGGATTGATCTGCATTCAAAGGGTTTGGTGGATCTCAGGGTAAAAAATTTAAACACGTTCTAATCACGTTCTTCTACGAGTAAGAATGTCCCCAGGTTGAAACCTACTGGACTGCACCCCCAGTGGATTTACCATTTGATGAAAAATGTCTCTACTCCCTCGACTTTGCTGACCTTTTACCAGGAGATGTTGGTACGGCCAACTTCAGAGCGGTGAACAAAAGGTAAGACGGTGTCGAATCAGATAGATCATCCCCCAAACATGACTTAATTGTTTCCATTTTATTTTGCAGCTGTATCGCCATGTACTACTTTTGGTCGGTGCGTCCCCTAATAACGGGATTCGGCGTGGGTGGGCAGTCTACCACTGAAGGAAACCATGGCAGAATCTGCTTCTCCCGTTTCCCCGAAGGAACTCTGCAGCCTTCTGATGGTTCCGACGTAATTCCAGACCATCATCACAATCATCATCACAAAAAGGCAAAGGAAGTCGTGGATCTTTCTGTAGTTCCTGCTCAAGGAATTCTTAGACAGCGCCAAGCTGCCGACTTTTCCATCTCTGCACCATGTCCACAGGAAATTGGATATTATGCCTGTGTAATGAGGTACAACATGCCACCAATTAAGATGAACATCAACATTACGACCTTTAACTTTTCCCTACTTATGTTCCATCCAGTCTATTCATTGAACAACTGGAGGAATCGTCAGTTCCGGCTATTTGTAAATTCATCAAAGGGTTAGAAAACACAGGGATGAACAATGTTCCGATTCATTTGGACTTTTTGAAGGAGTCTCTAACCAATACACGGATACCTCCACAAAAAACTCTGCGTCCACCTCCACCTCCACGAGAAGATGACCCTACTGTCTATCTGGAAGAGGAGTATGATGAAGAGGACGAGTATGAGGAGGAGGAAGATCAAGGAATCGAGTTCATTATGCAGCCCAGGAAGAGGAAACCATCTCATCCATGCCCCCCTGCAGTCACGGCTAGGATCCACTCTAGCGATGAAACAAGTGGGGACACAATGGATGAAGACCAAAACATGATAAATGCCGCATTTGGAAAAGGTGATACCCTAGTTTTATTACCTCGTCTGATTTATACATTTATTCATCTCATCATTATTTTCTACAGCCCCCTACAGACCAAAGAATTGGAAGAATTCGAAAAATGTAAACGTTTTGCAACCCATTGTAGAGATTGAGGTGTGGCTACGTTCCATGCCTTTGGAGGTCAAGTTCAGTCCACCATTCATCGTTGCTACTGGTGTCATCAATTCAAGAGTTGAACGGTAGTTCCCCTGAATGAATGAAATGTCATTCAACTCATGTAAAACTATTAATTAATTGCTTTATTAGCATTATCACCGTGACTAATGAATCTCAATGGCCAATCCTACTTAAACTTGACCAATTGATGGACACTACTGGCACCATTTGCTGTGAACCCCACACCCTTACAATACAACCATCAGAATTGGCCAACTTTACTGCAGTTATTTGTCTCAAGAATCATGGCAAGGTGAGCTGAGGTTTGCATTAACTTTTTGCATGATGGATTAAGCTGAAATTTGCATTTTTCAGGTGCTTCAACCTCTTTGTGGGACAATGAATGTACTTGACTCAACTATGATTGTCCCCATTTCCATCCATTGTTCTATAACCTCCCAAGGACCTTACATAACCACTTTGACACCACTCATTCATTTTGGATTTACACAAGTCGGCTGCGAGAAAATGAAGACGATTGCAATTAAAAATATGGGGTATGAAATGAACCTATTTGAACGTTATCGATGCAATTTTCACTAAATTAATTAATGACAATCAATATCATCTTGACCTTATGCAGTGATCGTCCAGCAAGATGGGAAGCTTTTGTAAATGCTCAAGATCTAATTGACGATGAAGGACACAACCTTACACCCTACAATTGCAACATTCATGGTATGAAATTACTCCGTGTATGGCCGACCTGGGGAGTTTTGGAGCCACAGGAAATAATGGGGATTAATGTCTACCTTTCCGCTGAGGTTTGTGTTTAATTTTAACATCTCAGGGTCACCCTTTACTGAAGATCACTGATTTCTATTCTATTTATAATATGTACAACAGATTGAAGGCGATTTCGCTGCATCCATTACAATATCGGTGCAAGACGTTCCAGACAGCGTCATCATCATTCCAGTCATTGGAGTTGTTCAGCGTCCATTCCTATATCTGGAAGAGAGTGAGATTTCCCTTTGTGAAGAATCCCTCCAGAAAAACAGGGTTGAAGATTGCTCTGCAACACTGATTAATCCAACTGGATTCCCCATCACATTCGTTTGGCAGCCATGTCTTATTGGGAGAGACAGTCAAAACCTTTCTGTCGAATTTTGTCCAGGAACTGCCTTTGTTCCTCCGAGAGGTACATTGGATGTTGTCCTCTCCATAAGTTCAGATAGTGATTTCATTGATCTTCGACACGTTTACGCCGTCTGCATGGTGGATGGAATGAAGGAACCGTTGATTCTCAAGATTTCAGCGGAATGGAATAATTGACAAGCTACAGCGACTACTATGTGTGTGACTACTATCTGTGAATGAATGAATGGTATCAGTGAAGAACAATAAAAAAAAATGTCCATGACTGTTATATTGTTCCAATTGAACTGTAAAAATGAATGTATTTTACAAAACGGTACTGTACAATAAAGGAGACTTTAGTAGAGTCGCATATAGTACCTAAATAACTAAACATGATAAACCAAAATGAAAATCATATAAAAACTTTATAGTTGTCCACAGTTTGAAACGGTAACATTAATTTTGGGGCGATGATTTGCTCCTACAGGAACATTTTCTATTTTTCGGAGAACAAGTAAACCATCAATAACTTTCCCAAAGACGCAATGTTTCCCATTTCTGAAATCCAAGTAATCAAAATATTTAACCATCTATTAAACAAAATATTAAACCAGCAAATCTATCCACCTAATCGTTATCTAGAACTTACAAAAAATCTGATGGAGCACACGTGATAAAAAATTGGCATCCGTTTGTATTGGGGCCTAAAAATTAAAACGTTTTCTTCAAAAACCGACATGAATTTCCAAAAGTCTAGTCCCTTCTTTACCCGAATTGGCCATGGAGAGTAATCCAGGGATATCATGACTCAAGGAAAAGCTCTCGTCATCAAAAGTAGGTCCATAAATACTCATCGAGCCTGTTCCGTCTGAATTAAGGAAATCTCCACCTTGACACATGAAATCTAAACAGAACAATCAATGTAATTAATAATAATAGTTTAACTAATTACTTTTTTATATAAAAAAACCTTTGATAACCCTGTGGAAAACGGATCCTTTGTATCCGATTGGCAATCCATCTTTTTTCATCTCTCCAGTGCAAAACTGTCGAAAATTCTCGGCCATTTTTGGAGTAACATCAGCAAATAGCTCAAATATCATTCGGCCAACTTCCTAAATTATAGATAAAAAGAAAAGAATATTAAGTAAATAAATAAATAAACCGGGTAAACGGGTGTACCGAAGTATTTGGAAAGATTAGACATTTTTGTCCGGTTAAACCGTCATTATGCA
>JAQIWQ010001544.1:0-10448 GCA_034695825.1 Folsomia inoculata
TTCAGGATGATAATCAGGTGATAATCCATGTTTCGCAGAGATTGCAAACGGAGAAGGGATTGGGGCTTAGGGTACAGGTGCCGATGTTCGGACCCTTTTTATTTATGGGGCTGCAGATGTCCATGTTTGTGTATCGCATTTGTTGTAGATCCTGAAAAATGAGTCTCCTGTGCCCAAGCCGGATCACCGAATTATGGTAATTTGACCAACATTCAATTACTAGTGGGGAAGATGAGAAGGGATGAGCGATGCAAAGAAGATGATAATCGTTGTCTGTTGGTGCTTCATCCTGCAGAATTATGCCAGAAAATGAGAAATGACTCTGTTCTCCATGAGCCTGAGTCTGTAGCAGTTGTTTTACTGGAAAGAAGGAGAAGATGACTCTGAAAAAGGGTGTAATTGTTCTTAACAAGGGGTAATTTGTCACGAGTAATGTTCATTTGGTTAGTTGCTAGAAGGAAAGAAGGGAAAGTTATGATAGGATATCAACAAAGTGTGATGATCGCTTCGGTTTACAGTAAAACTTGTATGTCAATTTAATTACGGGCTCAAGTTTGGAGGGTTTCGCCACAGATTTGTGTATCCAGATTTTAGAGTGGCTCACAAACTATTACGTACTTTGCCTAACCCTTCACAGTTTTCACTTCAGAGTTAAACGGTGCTCAGACTCCAAAAACTAATTAGGGCTCAGTCAGCTACTTTGAAGACCTCACCTTAATGTTTTCTCTGATTGGGAATCTTTCCAACAAACTCACTTTTCACTGGATTAGCTGCTACTTTAGGCTTTCCTATGCCAGCCACCAACAGTCAACGTCAACGTTGAGTGCAGTCATGAAACATCGTCTTTAGCATAGTGTAGCAGGCGATAATAATAAAGCGATTCTTGATTAATGAAGCATTAGTAAAAGCCGAGTGGACTTGGAGTACTGATTGGAGGATTTCAATAAATAGGGATTCAATTTCAGTATATTTTCCATTATGCTTCAGACAATATTAATTAACATGAACCTTCACGATGCTAACACTCTTCCAGTGTAGTGTAAGAAAGGAGCTATCTTGTTTGATTATCATGAGCTGAAACTAAAATGCACCTGAAACACTTTTTGAGAACCACTGTGACAATGGTATGGTAGTCACCTGCTTGAAGGATATTCATGTTTATCACCTAATGCTATTAACAGAGGAAGCTATACAACATTTGCAAAGATGTAGCCATTGATTTCCACGAGCAAGTTGATGATCATGGCTGCGTTTCTTTTTTTTCTTTTTTTACTTTCTTTGCTTGTTGTTGTTAATGTTATTGGGAAAGTGGATGAGATCAAATATTATTGAGAGGATGAGCGAGAGAAAGTTTGGCGTGGGATCTGTGTTGCATTTTCCGATGTTCAGATGACGGGGATGTTTTTTGCTTGGGGATGAAGTTTTCAATGATCATCAAAAGTTGTGCTGGATGGGAGATGTCAATCCAGCTAATGATGCTTCTAAATGTAGTGTTGGCGAGATGTGAGTAAGTTTTCCCCATCATCATCATCTTATCGTGGTGTTGGCTGTATTGGTAGTGGTACTGGACAGGAATGGTAGCTATCAGATTTTGCTCCCGATCTGGCACACCACACCACTCCACCACCAAACACTGGTTTGTTGGTTTAGTTGGTGATTTGGGGTTGCTTTCCGTCTAGTCGACATGATGGACATTGTTGAGCGGTCTTTTGCACGCCAGAAATGACGCATGGTGTAGCGTGGCATATGGTGCAAATGAGAGTTTGGCTTTTTGCTCCTCGCACTTACTTCAACTTCTTACTTGCTACTCACCCATCCACAAAGAGGGCTTAATGACTCTGATTCAACATTCTGCTCCCATCCTCTGTATTCCAATCCGAATTTCAAATTCAACATCCTCATCACTCCCTGATCTCTCAATTTCCGGACACTTATTGGACACATCGCACACTTGCATTGCATATTGCATGTGCTTGGTTCTTGTATGCATTCCCAACCCGACCATTATTATATTATTATATAGCATTATCCTCACTATTATTGAAACTCGTCGACTTTAGAAGTCATCAAAGATTGTGATGTGATGATTATCACTGCTCACTCTCTCCAAGAAAAAATAAATATGGTTTGACTGACCAAGGTGCAGAAGTTTTGGAGGTGGAGGATTCTTCGTCTTTATTTGAATTTAATGATGACCGGTTGTCATTCAAGGCGTGCATGACCAGTCGAATTATTCGTCATTCTGTGGTCCGTTGTAAGTGAGAGCCATTCAAATTAGTTGGATGATGATGACGATGATGAGTTTGACAAGTTTTGAGAGAGCTAAATCACAAAGACGCAAAGTACTTTTATCCCACATACACGTAGATTGTAAATCATTGCTAAATGTCGTATTAAAAGCTGTGACTAGTGGAGAAAGAGCATCGGGAGGAATAAAAAGGCAATTACGGAGGGTGAATAGAACGCGGCATCTCATTTTCATGTCATCCTACATGTAGAATGGTGCTCCGTTTAAAGAACTACGGTTTAATGACATTCTCCAACCGCACATTGGAACCTATGGTATGGACACATCAAAATGGAATTTCCAAAATTCGTTGCATACCACAGCATGGTCAGTTGTGTTGTGTTCAATTCAATCATCCAAAATGCCGGAGTGGTTACTCACTGAGGAGGCAATTTGGTGACAGAAAATTATTTATGCGAGTCCCTTGGAGCAAAATATGTTGATGAAATATTACCTCAATTGAATGGGATTTGGAATCTAGTTGTTGACAGAACATGTATCATGTCTTTGTATTTTGGTCACTGATATTGGTAATCAGTTTTGATATGAGTTGCCCCTTCTGCCTCAAGTGTCTTTGTTGGACATCACATGGAAATCCTGTCCACTTCCTCCTATTCTTCCGTGGAACCTCTTCAAGCACTGGAATATTGCCCCAAAGCAATAAATTTACGTCTGCTGTGATGAGTACTTCTGGTTTGGGTTAAGGGAAAGGGTATGTCGGCCCGTTCATATACACACAAATGATGCAATATAACATTGCAGTGAGGGCACAATGTCATAATTAAGGTCCGATTATGTGCAGAGATGTGGCAAATTGATACCCATGAGTTGGACAATATTGGGCATAAGTAATGTTATTGAAGCCGTAAAACGTTGTAAGTGGAAAACAGGGATTTGAGAGGACGTATAAAGTGGAGATAGAGGACTCGTAATATATTTTATCAGGATGGCGTGAGTGAGACATAAAAACAAGGATGATATGGCCATTATTATAACTGAACTGATCCTTCTTGGAAGAAACAGGATCCAATGAATTGGCTTCGTGTGAACGGTTGTGTAAAACGATGGTGGTGGTTGCGGTTGTATGTGTATATGTGGTGCTGCTTTTGTAGCAAATCAGGACATAGTCACAAAATGGGATGGATACTGCTCTCAATTTCGCAAGAGTATGTGACCAATAACCATGTACATTTAAGGGTGGTGGTGACTCTTTTTGTGAAGAGCATCCAACAGACCACTGCCAAACACTTTCTCCTGTATTCTTCCCCTACTTATTCTTTAGACTCCGTGGTTTGAATCCCCAAGGAGTGTGTTTACGTCCAGTTGTATGAATCAGTTGTAAATTACACAACTCCTGCCACCAAATTCAAGTGACAAGTGACCTTCCACTTGTGGACATCTTACAATTAGAGGTCAGTTATCATGATGGGTACAGTTCTCCATCATCTTTACTGTACCCGTTTCCTACACGCATGTTGGACAGTTTGATGATGTGTGGTCATCTGGGAGAAACCGTCTCTTCCCTAAGTCTTTCCTTCCTTGCTCCATTCTCCTGTTCTGTTGTCTTTTTGAGATTGTATAATGGAGCTGATGGTTTGTGCAAATAGGTGAGATTGAGGGGAAGTGGATTGGATATTGAGCGTAGCGTGGATGGGTGATGGGAGCGATGACTAGTAAATGATAACACCAACAGGATAAGATAGATTGTCGATTGTAGTACATGCTGATGAAATGGAAACATCTGCTCCACTCTTGAGCCCATAAGCCAATCTAAATCTGCATACACCAACCACACCAACCACTCTCGCAGACAAACACTTTCCCACTTGTGACCTCCGCTACTACACGCCGCCCTCCAAACACCCTTCCCCTTAAAGTCCTGAACAATTTCCCCACCACTCTCTCAAAACCCACACAATTTCCAATTTCGACCAAGCACATGCCGTGGGCTGCTCAAGGTAAAAACGAGAAAATGACGAAAGGTGCAGTAAGGGTGATTGGTGGTGGTTGGTGGTGAAGCCGTTTTATTACTTGGTGTATGAAGCCAAGTGTCCTAATCCCAATATACCCCCTACCCCTGCCACCCCATTGTTAAATGCCCTGCATGAGGATGAGAGTAGAGTTGATGATAAAGGTCTTGAGGAGGTCTCATTTGGTGCATCATAATTACAAGGGAGAAAGTTGACATGTGTGAAAGGGTGTAAATCAGGAGCAGAAAGGGCGTACCACCGGAACAGTAGCTGATCCTGCCGGATTGCATAAGTAGGTTGGGAAGCCTCAATGTTTCTCCTTGACTTAAGTGAGTTTGTGAATGGGTCGCATTCTATTGAGACTTGAGTTAAATAGGAGCCCCCGCAAGGATAAACACTTTTTGGCTGCTGTATGGCGTGTTCTCGAAATGAAATTCCTGTGATATTACATTTCATGGGGATGGGATGAGACTGATGATGGTGGTGGTGCTTCATCTATTATCTCCCTTCGTCTCTTTTTTTCATTTCAACCTCTATTTCTTTATCCCCACCAGTTTTTGCATGTTGTTGGTTGTTGGTTCAAGTGGGATGTGATGGGGGTCGGAGTTAGCTTGAGGAGCCGGAGGATAGAATCAAAAGGGCAAATAAGTAGATGCGCCAAGTTGATGCAAAAGTATAGACACGACACGGTGAAAGTAAGTAAAGTGAAGAGGATCAAGATTGGAGGAGATGAGCGTTCAATAAGCGTAGAAAAGTGGCGGACCCATCATCATGGTCTGGGGATGCATATATAGTTTGTTGGGTGGGCCGCCCGTTGCCAGTTCCTGGTTGCATTGCATATTATATACCTTTTGCACTTATCTTGGGATTTGTGCCGGGTGGAATTGGTATTATTGGGTTGGTGGTTCGTTGGTTGGATGGTTGGGTGCATAGTTTGGTTTGGTTTTTGGTTAGACTTGGATGGAGGGTGAAGTCGGTTGCTTTGAGTGAGAGGCTCCTTGTGTTTCCATCAAATAACAGGATCTGGTGGCTGATGACAAGCGAAATGATATCAAAGCATCTGCTATATATTTCAATTTTCAAGCTTGACTTCACGAAATGATTGAAATTTTTTCCTTCTCTCTAACCGAAACCAGAACCAACCAGCATAAAGGAGCAGAAAGAAGCGGAGCATCGCTTTGCAGATTTACCAGTTCAACTACCACCACTTAAATATCACGTCTTGTGCTTCACTACTCACTCACTCATTTTGCTACTTGGAGAAAGTATACCGTGTTTCACTACTATCTCCATTTTTCACTCACTAAATTGCCCCTTTTCATAAAAGAGCCCGGTTCTGTTGTCTCTCAGCGTTTCCTTTTACGTACCAACATCTTCGACGTTTCCGACACAATTGTTTGCACAACTTTACATCTTTAATCACATGCAACGGCTTTTTTTCTGCCCGTCAATCATTTCTCTCCCTCCTTTTTACAGCTCTTCAGCTCCTTTCAATTCATGGACAATTTTGTAATTATAAACGAGATATGTAGATGCAACCAAATTGCAAATTTCAAAATGTTCTTACAACCCCTGACTTTACGCTGATACTCATATACGTTGATTGCTATCTGTGAGAGATGAAAGTATTAGGTTGATTCCATTGCAGTTAATCACGGGGAGAGGAGTCACAAAGACATTACATATATTGCGGATGTATTTTTGAGTGGCGACAGAGAAATGCAATAACGGAGGGATTCTTTGTAGTTTTTAACTCGGTTGGGTGAATGCATGATGGTTATATCACCATTCCGAATGTGCAAAAGAGAATCTGATATTCTTGGAAGAGACTTTAGCAGCTCATTTTATTTTGTCTGTTTCTTGTTTTATTATTTTTCATATTTCACTTCATCTCGACTAAGCTCTGATTCTCGTTTGCATTAGACCCATCGTGTTTTATAACCCGACCTGGCTTTGTTCCTGCTTGCTGTTGTTGGGTGATAGGGCAAATCTTCAATTTAGAATATGAAACTTCTCGCCGAGAGCTTTTATAAATTTTATTGTGTTTGGTTACCTTATTAAATCCCCATGAGTTCACAATTTCTTGACGTTGACATGAGTGAGGAGCTCGGTTTTCACCCCGTTTTCATTTCTCTACCTTGTCATGCATGGAACTATGCGAATTGAGACCTGTTGGCGTAAATCCTTAGCTATCGCATAGCAGCAGGTAAACGCAAACCCCTACTCGTCACCAGTCAAAAAAGTCTCCAGTTTTCAATTGGATTGAAATGTGCATTTTATGTGAGCTGACACACAAGCCGGTTTTTTTGATACCTGCCCCATTTATATCCTCTCCCATGGAGGAATGGAGACTCAAATTTTTGTAATCAGTTCAATACCGTTTTATGTCATGTAATTCTTGACAGAGTGACGGCTTCACTGTGACAAATTCAGCATAGGCATCCTCGTTCTGGGAAATAAAACTTGCGTGGGGCAAATAATGCTGTGGGTTTCATTGTGTAGACTGGCAGCATTTTATTTTATTTCCACTCAATGTCTTATTTTTCATGTTTCCGGTGCTTTTTCTTCTTTGTTATTCATTCACCAACCTACCACATTGCTGTTGCATCTCTTCTAACATGCCTCACGTAACCTACCTCATACCATGTAATGGATATTGATTCCTCATAATAATGGTTCAAATCTGTCTTGTTAAAATGTTGAAGAGAAGTGCAAGAAATCCGTGCAGAGTTGAGGTTGAGGTGAAAAAGTGACTACGAGACTAAAGATGTCATCATGAATCACACGTGAACATAAGACATGGACATATCTACGTGGATGTATTCCAACGCTTTAAACACTTCCGAAACACATTCAGACAGCATTTACAATTGTAATGAATGATAAATAATAAAATCAGTATATATATTGACGTTAATGGATAATTCAAACAGAGAAGGAATAAGTAAGGATTCCTTACTTGTTTTGTTTGAATGTGACAACGAGAAGGACAATAAATCATTAAACATTTGGTGTAGAATCGTAAATGTGTGTAAACATGGCTCACATTCCTTCCGGGTGAATGAGAATAACGAAAATGGAAGCCCTACCACAGTCTCATCCATCGCCAACTTCCGTATACAACTTCCGTTTCCTTCCTATATATACTCTTGTTGGCTGTTGCAATGTTTTTACTTGGACATATTTTGAGTGTTTGTTCCCAAAGCCAATAAGCGGTTAATTACCATAACTGAAGTTTGTTTCATTGCTGAAGTAGTAAAAGGCGAATGGCGATGATGGTGGTCTGATAATACTTACACAGGGCTTGATGGAATCGTCTGCGTGAGACGTTTTTTTTTGACTGGAGAGAATATAATACCTGCTGAAGCCCAACTTTCTGTTTGGACAAATCCCCTCGTTCAATTCATCTTCCTCCACCCGGATTTTCATCCGTTTTGTCTCCATCACGAGTTGACTTGTCGTGAGCAACTTATTGGTCCTTCTTGCTCTTTACTTGTGCTTGGTCTTGTTGTGTGAAGTGCTGCTGAGGATTAAAGATGCCGTCATGTCATGGTCGCAAGTCTTTTCTGAGAGGAGATAAATTCCATTTCTTTTCCAGAATGGGCATTCTTCTTAATTCGGCTCATAAGTTACTTATCTCTTTCTCCGATAACCTTTGTCACAATTATCGGGAAAACTTTTTACTTGTCCTCGACCCCATAATATCTCATGGCTGAATCCAATCGTGGTCAAACAATAATCCTATTTTGTAGTTACTCTGGTTATTGCACACTAAATATAAATTTCTAGCAAATGTAGTAGCACTTGTATTGTTTCATCCCTCCTCCTTATGATGGTTTTATATTTCCAATTAAAATGAGAGATTCCACTTGATTCTGATTGTACTGTGAGTATTAAAAACATCAATCTGGAAGTGAATGTAGAAAATAAATTTTGGTGACATTGGAATTTACAAAGGACCAAGTTCATAACATGCAAAGTATCCAAGTTTTGGGACAAGTGGGTTGAGAGGAAAGCAATAAATTAGCAGAGTAGCAATATCGCAACTCGATAAAATCTCTTTGTAACTTATACTACATTACATTGTGCATTCAGCTCTGTTCAGTAGTGGCAATAAAAAGACGGCTACTACAGTTTCTTTTCTTATTTTATCTCATTCTATAGATGTTTGAAAATTGTGTATAGTTTACATGGAAATGTATTTAATCTCAGAGTTGCTTTGATGTAGATAATATTAGATTCAAATCTGCTGGATGCGTGCGCCACACGGCCTTTTGAGTTAGAGTTGACCGTAATGAATACAATTAAGGTAGCTCTTGACGTTCCTTCTCCTACTGAACTCGTCCAGGATGTGATTTGATGGCTGTATTCACTCAGTACTTGATATCCTATTTGTTTTGCGAGATCAAGAGATTACACTTAAGTGGCATGAATGAGCGGTTTAGGTTCATACATTATTAGATTCCGGCCCCCGTTTGATCTCTTTGTAAAGGAGGACGCTTGTTTCAATCTGTTGCCCTAATTTGTTACCACTTGCTTCCGACATCATCCTGTTGACAGGGTTATTATAGGAAGTAATAAACAAATCTCTTGCATAAGCTGAGTTTTTCTTGCATTCCTCTGAAAGGAATCCATCTGTCAGTCAGGGAAGGTGTGGATGTCAATGTCGATGGATATCCATATATATATATAAGGAGATGGATGGATGAGTTGATTGTTTTGCCTGTCAAAATTCATGAGATGAGAAATAAAAAGAAGGCTAAAGAGATTTTAGCACGGGTGAAAATGAGGAGCATGTTGGTGTAGCTTTATTGTGAGTGCATGAAGAAATCCTTTTAAGAGGATGACGTTTATGTTGTATGAAACCAAGTTGATAATGGGTGGATGGGTTGGTTGGCTTTGTGGTGGGTGGGTTTATGTAGTATGATGGTAGCCGTGGCAGTGTAGCGTCTCCATGCACACTGTTATTCAATTCGTTTCATGAATATCAAGTGACGGTAGGTTTTAGTGGCTAAGCCCAGCAAGAGTGGTTCCCCGGTGAAAGGATCAGTTTTCCACTTTTTCTCCTCTTTCTTTTTACTTTCTATCCATCACTTATCCCATTTTAAAGGTGAGCTAGGTGGAGGAGATGGAGATCTTGATCCCAAAGTCCCATTCTATTAGCAGAAATAGGCCCCTTGATATGATTTCTGGATGACTGCAATGGAGAAATAACCCGAGAAAAGGGATGCGGTAAACCCACAACCACTCTCTGATTTCCTCCTCAGTAGTCTCCATCCATGCCATACCTACCTACCCTACATCGTACCTACTATACCATCCACCAATTTGAATTTACATTTACAAAAGCCATTTACCCACTTTCTTCCTCTTCTGCTAGATAGCAATTACGTTTAAACTATCCACCTTGCTTTTTTACGTGTGAGCAATTGGTTTACCATACTTTCTTTAACAGGGTCATTTGATATCAGAAGAATTTTTCACAATCACAATTTTAGCTCGGGTTTGGTTAGTTGGTGAGTCTGTTGCATCAGATAAGATGAGCCCATTTCTCTCCAATTTGTTGGAGACGATGGATGAAAAATGCAGGAGGGCAGGGGACAAGGGCTGCATGAAAGTTGAGAGTGGAGTTGAGGTCAGATAAAATCACAGAGCTGTATGATAAAATGCATTAAACCAAGTTGTAAGAGCAAAAGGGATTTAAGCCTATGAATCCAATGATCCGACCTGTTCACACACATTTAACTGGCTCTTTCACACCCCAACCTGGATCCCAATAATAAGAGAGATTGGATTATGGCTACAGTAAAGTTGCAAAGTAAAGAATTAGCATGGACATGAAAATATGGTATGGGACGGAAATATGGGAGAGGATTTAGAAAAGGGTACAACTTCATCCGTTTGTGGTCGTTTCTCAGTTGGGCATGTACTCCATTCCGTAGGATGATTAGTGGTACTAGTGTGGTACATGGCTTGGATGAAGCCATACTTTCCATAGTAGCCTTGTGGTAGGTAGTAGGTGGGTGGGGCAGAGTGAGGACCATCTGTCAGCATGCAAACCATTAAGGAGGTTCAGGTGTGGATGAAGGAAGAAACTAAGCGATGGGATTGAGTGGGATATCCCCTGGTAACGAGCAATCTCCGGGCCGTCAACGTGCTCATCTATCAGATGAGGATCACTACGAACTAGT
>JAQIWQ010001545.1:0-10445 GCA_034695825.1 Folsomia inoculata
ATACGGTACTGTGCCCCCAATGGCGCTAGTGACCTCCACCCAATGGCGCCAGTGACCTCCAAATACGGTACTGTGCCCCCAATGGCGCAGTGACCTCCACCCAATGGCGCCAGTGACCTCCAAATACGGTACTGTGCCCCCAATGTCTCCAGTGACTTCCAAATACGGTACTGTGTCACCAATGACGCCAGTGACCTCCAAATACGGTACTGTGCTCCCAATGGCGCCATTGACCTCCAAATACGGTACTGTGCCACCAATGACGCCAGTGACCTCCAAATACGGTACTGTGTCCCCAATGGCGCCAGTGACCTCCAAAAGTCCATAGACTTTAAAGTGACCCTACTCTTGAACACAGTGACATATTGTTGATTTTTATCATGGGGGCGGCCCGGTTCTCTTCGATACTTGGCTACGCCATTTACAATGGTTTATTTCGTTTAGTCTTCATCAATCGCCAATCCCCAAGAATTACATTAAAAATGGCCAATGTATTAAATGCATCCATATTCTTAATTGATGAATGAATTAAATTACAGCAAGCAGCATCTTAATAGCTGAAGACATTCAAATGATACATAACTCCTTTCTCATATGAGAATTAAAGGCACGCACAAATTACATTTAGCGTCATTTCAATGAAAACAAACTTTACATCACTAATAAATACCTCATTTGATAGCGCTATGCGAAACATTCTTGCAAATTCATAATGCTGCAATTTTCATTTTAAATACGCAGCAGCACATTCAAAATGGCAACTGGCAACGTCCATTACACTCTTAGTATATAATACCAACTCTTAAACAATGCTGAATCTACATCATATCCATGTAAATATGTTATGCAATGGAATGCTTTAATTGTCGCCTGCTTTGCTTACTTCAGTTTAGCTAATTATAGAACAAGTTTTTTTAGGAATCCATCTCCAGCATATATCCATCCATCCACCATCCACCATATCATATACACCCATCGATACCAAACCAATGCTGATAAGTCGATACATACTGCGTCTTTCATGTCACTAACGAATGCAAGTAATGTTCCAGTTAAATATCCCATATTCTCCATGTACTTGTGTATGCAGTAGTGCCTCTCCTCGTCTCATCGTCACTACTGACTGAGCAGTTGAACTTTTGTTGGACAACTTGCAACCAACGCCTTGCAAACAAACGCTTTGCTCAGTAACTCTCAGACCACAGTCCAATATACACATTCACTCACACATTCAAACACATTCTTTTAATATCAAGTTTACAAGTTCCAATATCTATACATTGCATTAAATGCTACATGAAACTAAATAGACTTTCATTCTGGGAAAGTTGAGACGAACGATTGGTGTGACCTTCCTGAATTTAATAAGAGACATTTTAATTCACGGTTCAATTATTCAACCAAACTTTCCGTTTTCTTTGAGGAAATCAAAAGCCTTGAACGCAGTTTCCGTGTATGAATAACACACCAAATCACGTCAACTTGTTATCGGGTAAGTCACTAGTTTTTTCAATTATCACAGTTGTGACAATTACCTCAAACACATCGTCTCAATTAAAGTTTTGCTACACTGAAAACTGGCATGTATATACCAACCCACAATGGACACATATTTCGCAGAAGTTGCATTTTTTGCAAACTTTCAATCTTTGCAATTCATCATTCATGCATTAATTCCTCCCTTTGCTTGCATTAATCACTCGCACTCTGTGAAGAAGAAGTGCGAATTTGTTTCATGTAAATGTTGACGTCTTCTTTTTTTAAATAAATGGTGCATATGTAGTAATATATGATGTGTCTGCTGTTTACGATAATATCCTTCATGACTATCATCACATCTATGGGTCATTTCCGTTATTGCCACATTCTATCGCACAAAGTAGGCATCTCTTCCAATAAATTCATGACGCTGGACAAATTAAATAAATCCAGTTGGGACGCAGTTGAGACTTTTTGTACAAACTAGTGTCAACATTCAGTGTCAAGTATTTTATCGCATTAATTACCACCACTTAAGTACTTGTATAAATGAATACCAATGAATACCAATGAAGTTTTTGTCCAGCGTCTACATAAAGACGAGAAATGGCCAAACTCCGATGTCCAAAGTCAGGTTATACACATGTGCACATTCTCCAGGAGGAATATAATTCTTGAGATTACATGTTGGAATTTGCAATTACAATTTGCCAACGATCTATTCTTCAGGATGAGATCACCCACCACCAATTTATTTCGCGAAAGTAGACAAGAATCCGCCCATCTTGCAAAAAAATCAAACTTGTTTCTTTCTTGTACTGAATACCAATCATCAAAATGATCATCGTCAGTCAGATTTGCCAACGCCAACTGTAATAAATAGGAAGCTCATTTTTACATATTTCATTCATTGCCAAGATTAACCGAAATTTTAAAAACTAAATTACATTCATCTACTGTTTCTTGTCCAATAATTGAAGAATGTATGTAATCTCTCTCTCTGTCAGACTGGTATTTATGTCGATAAGAAGAAGAACAAGAAGACTGCACTGCACCGCACTATAGCCTTGACACTGTCACCCAATCAAGGCATCAAAAAATTTGCATTCATTAAGAGATTTATCCATGCTAATCCCCGATTTATCAAATAACACTATGTACATCCAAGTAAATGGGTGACAGTATGTAGTAGAGGAGGAGGCAGACCTTTGATTAAATGTTTTATTTTTATTTATTGCTCAATTGTCAAGGTCTTGGCTTGCATGCAATGGATGGATTATTTCCCCTTTCTTTAACAAATCCATCTCATTAAACCATTCCTAATCGTAGGCAGGTATATCTATCAAATCTTAATACGTCATTAAACCACGGAAAATGTTGCATTTATAAGTACTGCTGAATAAAATGCCGACATATGTAAAATGTCCATATTCAGTTAAAATTCACGAATCCAGGTCAAAATGAGTTATGATCTCATATCGAGCGACGGTCCGAATGTTAGGCATAGCCAGACTAAAACTATTAACACCATTTCGACATGTATTTATTTTTACACCTCATTCTTACTCGGACATTAAAAAGAGGAATGGATGAAGAAATGTGGCACAGAAACTTGGTTAAACTGGATTTGGTTAAATACCCGACATGATACTTAAGCGTTGCAAGTTGCTACCATAAATACACATATCACCCACACAAATATCATCTTGTACATATTTACTCATTCATTTGTGGTTTTTGTCCAACCAAATCCTTCTTATCGTGAATGCATGAATGATATCCTGCCTCCTTTAGGGAGATAAGCCCTCATGTAAATATGTACAACAAGCTCATCAGGAGTCAGTTCTACTTTTTGAATGGATAAATAAACAGAGAACGACCTTGGGTGACTTTTTTTGCGATTGATTTAATATAATGTCATCACACCATGGTGCAGAGACAGAACAACTCAACAGGACAAGAAACAATATACTTAATTCAATTAACACTACCAACCTTTGGGATAATAGACATATTTATCTTAAGCCACATCAAACTGACTCCGCATATGCAAAACAATCAACATTCAATTCTTCCAAAACACGAGTTTCTTATTAGTGGACGCCAATTAACAAATATTGCAATACCATGCCTCTTCTCGCAGTATAAGTCGTAAAGATATCTAGATAAATGCATTAGGTACATATGTATTGCATGCAACTTTCCATCAACTAAATGACATGAACATGACTTAACCTTTGATATGACCACACTACGAATCCGTTCTATTGCATGCGTGTGTAGTGGCCGTCAATAAACGAATGTAAAAGGGACAAGGGCATAAATTGGCACGTGGGTCATCCCATCATGCGTTAGTTAGTGCGTATATTTTCATCACTTGCACCCTCAATAACAGGAAAACATGATGGACAATGAGCATGGAAAGCTTTTTCCCACAGCATTGCATAATAGGTACATTAGTGTTTTTGGTTGTTAAACAAAATAAGACTTTTAGTGGAAAAGTACTGCTGCATAGATCCAAGTAGTACCATAACCATTCAATACTGGAGCAATGAGGTACTTATTGTTGCATTCATTATTGTCAACAATATTTCCAGCCCCATTTCCTTGGGTCAAAGCTGTTGTTACAGCTGCCAGTATGGAAAGGTCTAGTTGAAACAAGTCTGGAAAACTTTCCGGTAGACAAAGTACAATAAACAAAAATACATAGAGAGTACATTGTACCCAACAACCAAGGCTTTCATGCAAACATAATTCTTTCAACCACCTACCAAATGCCTTCAAACATCTTCATTACAAATTATTTTCGTCCTTGTTTTAAATCTTCTTCCTCCTTTATTTCTTTGCAGAAAACGCATTCATCTCTGTTCTCAACCTGTGCCAAGTGTAATCCCACCCACCCACAGCAGAACAAACCTTTGTTCCAACTTGAGACATTAGTTTATCTGTCCCCATCCTCCAGCAGACCAATAAGTGAATCCTCCTACTACACATAAATGTTACAAGACCTTCAACTAGACCAATCATCATCAAATAAGATGCCCTTCCGTCGACAAAACAGACGACCACATCTCTCCAGTATACAAACTAGTCAAATGGAGGTAATTTGAGATTTACTTATATTCATAAACGTCTCTAGGATCGCATGGTTATGGTTGGTTATTAATGTTGACCATAATGCTTAAAGGTTGATGGCACAACCGTCCTCTGCTTCCCGACGGACCATTCTTGGTTCCAGGGGAATATTAACACGGACGATGACTCTTCCTACTCTCTTATCGGAGAGAGACTTAACCCACAGCCTGATAATCAATTGTCATCACAAGAGGGGAACAACAATAAAGGAGAAGAACAATCTGATGACCAGGGCCCTATCTACAAGGTCACCCTTACCGACCATTTCACAGGACAAACCTATCATCTCCCAGACATTCATGTCAATCTCGACCCCAAGTCTCCAAGTCTTCTCACTTGCTCTCAGGATGCTCAGGTATGTACATATGACATAGCTAAATATTTACTAAGCCTATGTCAACCTCTTATCTTACATATATTTGACAGTTGAATCCAATAAAATAAATGTCCTAAATTTGTATGTACAGATCCAATTCAAGGTTGATCAAGTGTACCGTGGTCAGAAGGCTGATATGATGCTTCAACGCCTTGGTGGATCTTCTGCCCTTGTTGGAAAACAATGCCTCGTCTACTCGGGACCAATCTCACTTCTTTTCAATGAAACAGTCTCCACTGGAAAAAATTGGTGTCTTTAAGGCCATTATATCATGACCACAATTATTATTATATGGTCATCATGTAGGTCATGTCATCCTCCAGTGTTTAGACCTTTCTCATCTCACCAACTACGCTATGCTAACCAAACCAATTCTACATACCAATTAATTCTACATTTTTAAGTACTGAACTGATACGTCTACGAGGAGGAAGACGACTTGGGAAAACTTTGTCGTCTTCTCTCCTGTCTCATCTTTAATTTTATCTTATCTTAACTCGATTACTTAATTCAAGCCTTTTTATCATTACAAACGTTTTGCAAAGATTGCCCTAAAATCTTTGAATGAAATACATTAATGAATGCATGAATATGTGTTTGTTTAACTTAATAAGTTGTGAAGCTTGATATTGTAATTAACTACATACAAGTAATAATGATTGTACATATTTGTATGTCAATTTCTTTTTGGGATGCGATTGATTAGGTTCGTATCCTCCGAAAAAAATGTATACATTTTGAAATAAAATTGCAAATGATGATTGATTCTACTCGTTTATTACAATAACTAATACATAGGTAATAATTGTTATAATAATTAATAATTAAGCATTTTATTTAAGATGATCTCAGAGAAGCTTCTCCTGAAGAAATGAAAGGAGTGTCGTCTCGTAGTGCTCAGTAGTATCAACATGACGTAAACTGTGCCTTTCAGTCGGATACAACTGCAACTGATGAGGCTTCCCCTCTCTTATCAATGAATTGATAAGTTCAGCAGTGTGACCAAAGTGAACATTTTCATCACTCAATCCATGAACTAGGAGCAATCTTCCAACTTCATCAGGAAATTGATGTGCATACGTCAACACTGAACCATCTGTATAACCTTTGGCGTTATTTTCAGGAAGGCCCATGTAGCGTTCAGTGTATCCCGAATCGTAAAGCTTCCAACTGGTTACAGGTGCTCCAGCCACACAAACCTATACAAACGAAATGCCAGATATTTAATACATACATGGAGTCAAATACATAAAATTATAGTGTATTTGTATACCTTAAACAAGTGTGGATAACGAATAAGACCCATTAGACTAAGGTAACCACCATATGACCATCCATATATCCCAACACGAGTCAAGTCCAGAAATTCTTCTCTTTTCCCAAGCCATTCCAAAACTTCAACTTGATCCTTCAGTTCTACAGTTCCCTACGTCCATCCAATCCAAAACGCTACATGAACTTAATTTTGCAAAAGAATATTAATTGATATGGATTGCGAACCATTCGTCGACGAATATGACTTTCGAATTGAACCCCTCTGTGATTTGATCCCCTGGAATCAATGGACACAACACAGTAACCTTGTGATGCTAACAGGTACGGCCAGCGTTGTTCAGCACCCTGCATGAGAAAAGAGAGGATATAAATATTTACACATTGGATAAAAACATGGAATAGTTTTTCATGTAAAATTCTTACTCTAAAAGAGTTGACCACAAGTTGAACTTCGGGTCCTCCATAAACATTTAAAATCGTTGGATATTTCTTTTTCGGGTCAAAATCAAATGGTTTGTAGACCATTGCGTATAAATCTTGACGGTACTCTGTTTGATGACAGTAAATATCGGGAAAACTGAAGGATGGCTCAACATCTGCGTTAAATACATACAATAATTAGAACAATATAGGAAATTGTGTAAATCTCTTAGCAAATTACTTGGAGGTTCTGCAAGATAGCTTAAAGGCTCGAGTGTGACGCCATGAACAGAGCTGTCTGTGTAATGAACACGATAAATGATACAAACTGGTGGGTCCTTTAGGCTACTGTACGTCAAAATTGTCAAGCTACATTCATCATTAAAATATGCCTTGTACGAATGTCCAGGATTAGTCAGTCTTCGTATTTCACCAGGTTGACGAGTGGAAACGACATATAAATGGCTTTCAATTGGACTGTCCTTCAGTCCCATGAAGAATATCAAATCACCACCACCCACGCTATCAAAACGCACATCAATGGGTGTATCCATCACTTCCCAATTTCCTGACGTCAATGCACACTTTGTATACAGTTTGGGTGACAAATAAAGAGCTGTAAATATTTTACACAATAAAATCAAACGGTGAACGCATTCTTAAAAATGGAATACACTGAGGGCAAATTATCTATACATAATGTAAGCACTTATCCCCAATTAGTTTTGAAAACCAAACCAACGTACGTGGGTGCGATGCAGTAGGCCAGGAATTAGTTATCGCAGGTCGCAGTTGGGATTTGATAAGGTACAAATGCCTGTATCCAGTTTGTTGGCTTGCCCATAGAAATTTGACCATGCAGGGATCATCAGAAGGGAGGAAAGTCAGAATATCATGCACATTAATCCATACATCAGTTCTTTCAACATAAATGACATAAACTGGAGCATTTGGTGATGGGAGTTCATTTGTGGTGGTGGGATTGTCCTCAGTGATCACCATATTGTCGTCTTTATTAATATTCAATTTAATTGAACTGAAAGGGAACAGTACCAGTTCCAACCGTTGTTGACACCGATCCAACAATTGTGTCCAGACGCTATTAGTAATAAGGTAATTATTCTTAACCATTTCGTTGGATGTGGTAGGACATGATTTAACACTTACTGAGTGCCATCAGGAACCCAACCAGCCCGCACCAAGTATTCCGCCCATGGAAAAATTTGTGGAATTGGATACTTCAAATCAGAACTAGTTACATTTTGTATTCTTTCCTCATCGTTCAATTCAAACTGGACAAATCTTAGAGTTGATTTCGCATTTGGAGTTCCAGGTGTCGGAAAGCGATACTTTTCTGGCTCCCGTCCTGGAAGTGTAATCAAGCTGACCATGTCGACACTAGATTCGTCCACTTGTTCATACATTAATCGATAAACATTTGTATCCTTTGAACTGCCTGAAAGGTATATAACATTTTCACATCAAATTATTGCAATTTTATCTCTTTAACAAAATAAAATCGCTCACTTTTGTCGGGGATTGCAGGCTGCCACCAAAACCCTTCAAACCTATTAAACTCTTCTTGAATAACGTACGAAGGCAATCCGGCACTTAGGGGGTCATCCTCCTTATTTTTTGTACTTGCAAATGTTAGTCTTTTTTCATCACCTGCAATCATCATAAACATTTCAGGAATTGACATACAGAATACGAATGTAACAATTTGCAAAATGTTCAACTATTACCAGACAAAGAATTTAGTACCCAAATATCCCCATCATACACGAATGCAATGAGGTTTGAATTATTTGGACAAATAGATGCATTCATTCTAATCCCTCCTGTTTCATCACTTTTTATCTCTATTGGTGCAAGTGGATAGTCCTAAATTAAAAGTGCACAGATTGATTTACATTTATATGGATCGTTTTTAAACATTTAACATACCGTCCCTGCAGCAGGGTCGTCAACAAACTGAAAAAGTGAAGACGATGCTGTAAAAACGAATTTGGCACTGTCTTTGTGAAATTCATAGTCATCAGCAATCCCAGTCGGCGATGTCAGTCTTTTTCGTTCCATCATTAAGGCTTCGGCCTTAGTATGATGTATTCCACCCTGTATAAAGGCATCAAAGGCTGTAATGAATCATTAACTTTATTTAAATGAATATTCCTCATTTCATTCATACCGGAAAACCCGACGCAAGAATCTGAATCCATTGAAACTTGAGGGACGGAGGCTGATGGGCAATGAACCAACCCACTCCTCCCACAGCATTTGGAACATCCACCCCAAAAATGGACTCCTCTCTTGAGCCAGGAGGACTAGCCAGAAAATAAACTCGAGTCTTTTCATCCATTTCTCTGAAAGTGAAGGAATGCGGAACCCTGAAATTCAGGCGACTCCAAAGCTCTCTTCGTAAATTGACGACATCTTGGCGTAACTCTGACCAATTCTTCTTGACTCGTTCATCTCCTCTTTCCCCAGGAGAACTAGATGGGTTTGATGATGACGACATCCCCTCATCATCAGCACAAGATAAACTATTTCTACTAACAATATTCGACGAGGTGATGGTGGTATTATTACTACCATTTCCACTCCCACGGGCACTACCACTACCGCAAATTCCGTACAAATTTTCAGTCTTCATCTCTATTTGATAGGGGGACAATACATGTTTAGTTGGGGCAATATCTGTCTATATTATCACACTTGAAACATGAGACTAAATTATGGTAATTAAGGCCAAGAAGACAGGTGAATGCCTCATTTCAACCAATCAATCCTTCATTTATTCAGTCTTCAGTCTTCTTCCACCTCCATTTCACTATTATTTTGGCAAATATTGGTACAAGTATTAAAGGAGGAATATACTTATAACATGTCCTACTCCTTTTATTATTGTTTCAGTTCTAGATTAAGTAGTTGCACCACAAGTCAATTTTTGACCTCACTACCAGAATAATTATAATTAAATGTCTTTAAAATACTGGGACTAGACTTCACTACAAACATTAATGATGTAATAGTTATCCCACTTGTTTCTGTTCATGCTGTTGTTGTTGAATCCGTTTAGCCTCCAATTGTGGTGAAAGATTCCTCTCAAAAATTGATTTCGGCACAAATTTTCTCTCCTTTAATGTATCCACAATTGGTGTAGACTTTGACTCCCGAGGGCCCAATATTTCTCCAAGTTGTCGATCTTCTCTTTGTTCTTCTATAGATGGTTTAAAAGGTGTGTACTTGTCACTACAAATACTCTCCAAATTATATCCAATTACTCCGATAAGGGCAGATATTGGCAACAATAATACAGGGGCATATCCTCGAATCATCGCCCATATTACCGGAAGCATTCTCTACAAAAACATGTACAAATTATGCTAAATACTAACCAAGGTTCACTATTATCATTTGTTCGTTTGCGTTTAATTAAATACCTTGAATATTCAATCTAATCCAATCCAAAGAGGACTATAGTGTATAATTGAGTAAGAAAATACAAAAATATTGATATGATTTTTACATAAACTCTCGAAAACTCTTGGAAAGAATGAAAAACATGAAATAAATCACGTCTGATTTTTGGATATATTGTATTTTGTGAGACGAGTAGACGACACTGTTACTGCTCCCGCTGTATGGATTTACTGCATGATTTTGTTAATGCATGCATCACACAAACTCATGCAAAGAGGGGGTGGGTCAAGGCAAGTGTAGCCATCGGGTCTATCGCCTCGATGTAATAGAGAGGGTG
>JAQIWQ010001546.1:0-10443 GCA_034695825.1 Folsomia inoculata
GTGGCCTACAAAAAAACCCTCTGTGCTGTGGGCTACAAAAAAGGGAACCCTCACGGCTAGTTTGGATAAGGAGTATAAGATGATTTGTTTAAACAGTGGATAAGCTGAACCCACCAGAAAGTCCCCGGAATGAATTTGATTTTGATTATTCGACTGGAGCAAGTTCATCCAACGACGAGATAACATCAAAGAGGTTTGCAATTCCTGACAAAAACCATAGGTGGACTGATGGATTATTCGTTCGCATCCCGTCTGACCAATGGAGTACAAACAAGTCTCAAATCTTTTCTACAATACTATTTAATTCCATTTAATTTCTCTCCTATACAGGCAAAGACCAGAGGGCATTGATAGAAACCGCCTTATACGAATTGCACCAACACCTCTGTGTCGGAGTTTGGATTTGGAAAAATAAAAATACTAAACCACCAGGAGATTACGTGTTCGTGAGAAACAGAGACGACAAAGGGTGTACCAGTCCTATTGGTAAAGATGGTTAGTTTAGTTACTACAAATTAGTAGTGTGGTATGATTAGTTCCAAATTCAATACAATGTCTCCAGGGAAACTACAATACTTATACTTGAACCCTAATTCATGTATGCAAACATACATTATTGTCCACGAAATGATGCATGCCCTAGGAATCATTCATGAACATTGCCGTCCAGACCGTGATGAGCATATTGACATTATGTGGGATATTATTCCTAATGGTAATTAAATATTTATTAACTAAACAACTATGAACAATTTCCAACATCTCCAACCTACAGGAACCGCCAACGGCAACTATAAGATTTTCGAAGGATACGAAACTTATGATATCCCTTACGACTATACCAGCCTCATGCAGTACGGTTCCAAAGTCACTTTAAAGAATGGAACAGAAGTTGTCGTCATGCTCAAGAAGGTTAGGTAGCTTAATTAATAACGCTGTTGCAATGGATTGACATGACGAGCTTGCTCTTTATTTCCACAAAATAGGACGGTACGGAAATCGTTCGGAGCCTGAAACTTTCGGATTTGGACATTAAAAAAATACAAACAATGTACAACTGCAATGCTTAAACTTGAGTTTTAAAGCAATTTTTATTCGTGATTCGGCCCTAAATAAAAATGATATTGAAGGAAACTTGATATACATTTCTGGTAACAATTCGGTCATGAAGATTCAGATATTTCATCCAGCTTAATATTATCTTATTTCAAAATAAGTTGGTGTTGAAATTTGAATAATATTTCCCGAACTATACTCCTGTATGACGAATACGCAATCTCACCTCTAACCATTTATCACGACCCACCTTGTGTGCAAACAAGGATATCTTTTTCACCAAAACTGACTGCTAAGCCTTGTTGTGATTAATGACAGTTGAAAAAACCATTTGGTTGATAAAAAGATTGCAAGCATTTCAATTGATACGTAGTCCCAGTTTCTCGGGGAACAGTGCCAGGGGACGACTTTGGAAACTTTTTTATCTGGGTGGGGTGTTTAATTGCAGGGCAGTCTACAAATTGTAGCAGATCCGGTAGCCAATAACACCACGGTTGTAGCAGATGTTCACGAGCAAAATGACGAGTTTTATGCTGGTCTGAAAATAAGTCTCCGCAATCATATATTTTTTAAGGATATATCTGTAAAGAGAAAGGATGTAGTCGCGAAGCTTCGAGAGGCTTGTAGCCAAATTTTCCTAGAAAAGTCATTTATCAGAAAATATGGACAAAGGGTTCGGTCGAATACGATTCCAAACAAAATTGATTACAATTTCACTTGGTCACAATTTATATAAGCATGAAAATCGCTCATTAGGTGTGGATCAATACTTGACTACCCCTTAAAAAAGTGTCCTTCGTTGCAACTTGGGCCGTTGTTGAAAATATCATTCAACATCATATCAATAATTAACAATAAAATGCATTAATGTATTTTATTGCATTATATGTATTTAATTCCTTAATACAATGTAATTTAAATGTTGCACAACTTGGACGAATTACATTCATAGTCCATAACCAGCCAAGTCAGTGTAGTGGCTGTTAATGAATAGCTTGGACAATTTCAATAAAAATTTAAAGTTGCTTCTCATTCTTAATCATACGGGTTGCCAAAACTCACCCTCGCTTAACATTATCTCGACTACGGACTCTTTTTTCTGATGAGGATGACACATCTGGCTCTAATTTTTATTTTGCTTCAGGCAAACATGACATCTTAACAGTCTTAGGACAATACATCAAAGGAATTCGGCGAAAACATAGTTGCCGTCCAAGACAGTCAAAAAATCCGAAGGTTGGACACCAGCCTGCGCTTTCTTGGATACCTCGCCTTAAGGGATATACAGTAGACTTGGTTGGGACCACAACCCCTGGACGCATACCGGTCGAGATTACAGAGTCATTATCCTGCATGATTTCTATGGCCTGGGTCTGCGAAGGCGAATATCACGAGCCAACCCTTCTAAAGTTGGGCCGTGTATGACTTGATTGCTACTTTCGAAAAAATAGCTTCTGGTCAATCTACTGAAAATCTACACCAGTTTGACGGATACTGAAACTTATTTTTCATGATTAAATATTTATAAATGATGATAAATACATTTCGTTTTGATTACTAAATCTATTCATTCAAAAATCTAATGTATCTATTTAGGGCCAAAGCGATAACATCGGTCGATTTTAACTCTATTATTAGTTTACTGACCAAATTCTTACAATAGTGATTCAAAACTTTGATTGTTATACAAAATTCGCAGAAGTTTATTGAATGTCTTTTTTTTAATTGCATTAAAGTGTAAATTGTAAAAATACATTAACTCACCAGACACCGATTAGTAATAAATAAACTTTTAATTGCCTTAAATGTAAACTGTAAAAATACATTAATTCACCAGACACCGATTAGTAATAAATAAACTTTTAATTGCAAGAAGGTGTAAATTGTAAAAGTAAATTAACTCACCAGACATCGATTAGTAATAAATGTACTTACATAGGTAATTTTCGCTTTAAACAAATAATGAATTTCATAATATTCTCTAATATAGCGCGGGTAGAATCTCGTAATGCAATGTTCCGCGGCTTAATCACAAAGTTTGCACCGAATTAAGTGATTTCTTCAATGGCTAAAATTGGACATTTAAAAAAACACGCCATTGGGACACTTGACTGAGGTTAGTAAATACCAAGTGTGGCATAACAACCGAGTATAAATAAGTAGTCGGATGTGTGTGTAACCTATCCAAGATGACGATGTTTGATCCAGATAGGGCGGCAAAAAGACAACATTCGAAAATTTTAAAGGTACTAGCCACCAATAGGTCAGACGGACAGAATGCACATAATATTGAACATGGATAAATTCGCTAATTGTTAGTTTGATTCGTTGTTAAATGATTAATTTTTTTCCAAATGTAATAAATGTCTGCAGTGGACGTTTTGTATGTTTCGTGTATAAAAACCTTAAAGTTATATAAAACTCGAATTACATCAATTCAATTCCAAATGAGTTGTGCACTTGCTAATTAAGTAGCCAAATTGATGTTGCGGTTATATTTTATAGTTATACATAAATTAGTTGGTCAAGAAAATTCAACACAAAACCAACTCTACAGATCTGCAATTGATCCATACAGCCAAATTCATCTTGTGCAAAATTTTTTTACAGTACTAAAATGAAAACTTTGGTGCTTGCTATAATCTTTATACCTCCTTCTCCTTACTATATTGCTAGAATCGACCACCAAAAATGGTCGATTTTAATTGTACTATTAGTATACCGACCAAATACTTGCAATCAGCAGCTGACAAGTTTTTGATTAATATATAAAATTGACACGCATTTGGCGAATGTTTTTTCCTTAATTGCATTAATTATGTAAATTGTAAAACCAAATTTACTCAACTGACACTGGTTAGTAATAAATAACGTTACAAAAGTAATTTTCGCTTTCAAAAACATAATTAATTTGATATATTCCCCAATTTAGCGCGAAATGAGTTGTGCACTTGTTAATTATACTAATTAAGTACCCAAATTAATGTTGCGGTTATGTTTAATAGTTATAAATAAATTAGTTTGATAACAAAAAGTCAATATAAAACCAGCTTTATTTCAGATCTGCAATTCATACATGCAACCCAATTCCTCTCGCCAAGAAATATTTTTATATCAAAATGAAGACTGTCATTTCGGTGCTTGCTATCCTTTTTCTGGTAGCGTTATTAACGGACGCCAAGAAAAGAAAGGCTCCAAAGGGTTTTCGGGAGCCAAAAAAGTATCCTGGCGACATCAAAGAATTGGGTATTTTTGATTACACACAATTTTGCCTCTTATTAAATATCCTCTACCAACATAAGATAATTTGTTTAAACAGTGGATAAGCTGAACCCCCCCAAAAAAAGTGCCCGGAATGAATTTGATTTTGATTATTGGACTGGAGCAAGTTCATCCAATTACGAGATAACATCCAAGAGGTTTGCAATTCCCGACGAAAACAAGAGGTGGACTGATGGATTATTCGTTCGCCTCCCGTTTGATGAATGGAGTACAAACAAACAAGTCTCAAGTCTTTTCTTCAATACTTTTTAACTCCATTTAATTTGTACAGGCAAAGACCAGACGGCATTGATAGAAACCGGCTTACACGAATTGCACCAACACCTCTGTGTCGGAGTTTGGATTTGGGAAAATAAAAATACTAATCCCCCAGGAGATTACGTATACGTGAACAAGACCGGTCCATCAGGGGGGTGTGGCGCTCGTATTGGTAAAATTGGTTAGTTTAGTTACTACACATTAGTAGTAGGGGTATTATTAGTTCCAAATTCGTTTCAATATCTCCAGGGGGACGACAATACTTGGACTTGAACCCTAATAACTGTATGAAAACATACATTATTGTCCACGAAATGATGCATGCCCTAGGAATCGTACATGAACAATGCCGTCCAGACCGTGATGAGTATATTGACATTATGTGGGAAAATATTACTAATGGTAATTAAACATTTATTAACTAAACAACTATTGAACATTTCCAATATCTCCAACCTGCAGGAACCGACAACTTCAACTGGCAGATTTTCAAAGGATACGAAACTTATGATATCCCTTACGACTATACCAGCCTCATGCATTACGGTTCCTTTGACACTTTAAAGAATGGAACACGAGTTCCCCTCATGCTCAAGAAGGTTAGGTAGCTTAATTAGAAGATTAGAACAACATTGTTGCTATGGGTTGACATGATGAGCTTGCTCTTTATTTACACAAAATAGGACGGTACGGAAATCGTTCGGCACCTGAAACTTTCGGATTTGGACATTAAAAAAATAAAAGCAATGTACAACTGCAATGCTTAAACTTGAGTTTTAAAGCAATTATTATTCGTAATTCGGCCCTAAATAAAAATGATATTGAAGGAAACTTGATATACATTTCTGGTAACAATTCGGTCATGAAGGTTCAGATATTTAATCCACCTTAATATTTTCTTATTTCAAAATAAATTGGTGCTGAAATTTGAATAAGATTTCCCGAACTATACTCCTGTATATCGAATACGCAATCTCACCTCTAACCATTTATCACCTTAAGTGCAAACAGGGATATTTTTTTCACCAAAACTGACTGCTAAACTTTGTTGTGATGAAGGACAGTTGAAAAAAAATAGGTTGATAAAGAGATTGCAAGCATTCCAATTAATACGTATATAGTCCCAGTTTCTCGGGGAACCAGTCCCAGTGCCAGGTGACGGCTTTGGAAACATTTTGTAGCAGATCCGGTAGCCAATAACACCACGGTTGTAGCAGATCCCACGAGAAAAATGACGAGTTTTATGCAGCTCTGAGAATTAGCCCCCCCAATCGTATCCTTTTCAGGGATATAAAGCGAAAGGATGTAAGGGTAGTACTCGCGAAGCTTCGAGAGACTTGTAGCCAAATTTTCCTAGAAAAGTCATTTATCAGAAAATATGGATAAGTGATTTGGTCGAATACGATTCCAAACTAAATTCCACCCCATTCAACCTCCACCCCCACCCAAAAGGAGAGGATATTGAGATTAATGTCAGCAAACCGGATGGGGATAGCCGGGTAGAATTGATTTATAGCAGGAGCTTCTTGTTAAAAATTAAACTATGAGTGAAATGTAAATCTACATTTGTAGACTAGTAAAGTTTTTATTGTCGATAAGTAGTGCAGAAGAATACTTTGACGTGTCTTAAGATTTAGCAATACTGAAATACGCCAAGGAACTGGCATTAGTCGCCGCAAAATAGAAATCCGGGTCAGAGTTTGATGTGCCGACATTCCTGTTCGGATTACTGCTATATATCAATCCAAAGTGAACCCGGTTGCAATGCAAAGTCAATATAAATTGATACTGAGGTTGACTTGACAAAATATCATACAAAATTGAATTGCTGGATTCAACCATGATTTGATGAATTTGTCCGAGGTTGATTCCATAAGAAATTGCTGTAGTCACTTTGTCAGCAATGTTACTTGATATCTGGTGATGAAATTGGTATGGCAACACCTTTTCATGGAGATCTGATGCCCATGAGTACTTAAGAGGGAATGTTTGGTCCCCGACTTCCGAAACGTAAGATACAAGAGTCGACTCAGAGGATGTTAATAGTCGGACAGTTTCAGGTAATAATTGGAATACTGGATCATCTGGAGGCAGAGCTGCAGACATGTAGGCTCCAACAGAAAATACTTGAGTCCCTTCAATATGTTCATGTTCCTCCATTGACGTTAGTAACTTTTCAAACGCTAAACGTCGCTGACTGAAAGCAGTATGGTACTTTTGCATTATAAATGCAATTTCTGGAATATCGTACTTGTTCGTGGGACCATGCATTTCCAAGATGTTTGCAAAATATGGGGTCATTGTGAACCTTGCAACCGGATTTAAGGGGCATACACAAAATGTCGTAACCGCGTTCTCTCGATATCGCAACAAACCCTGCCCATAATTGCGAACGACAACGAAGTAGTTTGGGTTATCTTGAGTAAGGTGAAACTGAAACCAGGAGGCGGAAGACTTGGGACTAGTTTGCAAATCTGACGTATATATCGTCCAGTAGATGTTTCTTTCGGCTGAACTAACCATGAGCCATTCTGATTCTGAAGGAAACGTTACATTAGTTGGATAGATGGGCGATGATACGTTCAGGGCTTGGTTAGCATTAATTGGTATAATTCTGTCATTGCTATCCACAAGAAAAAGTTGCATATGGTTTGAACTACTGAGGACTACGTTCTGAACCTGCTGAGGTAAACTTTGGAAGACGAGAGATGTATCACAATTTGTTTCTGCAGCGTAAAGACGTTTTCCCAGGTGAAATATTTCCGCACCGTCGTACGTATGACCGTTAATTTCTATTTCGGACAAGAGTGTTGCATACGCTCCCAGGGCCTCGGTACAGTTTTCGAATTTTTCTATTTCGTCGAAAGTGCTCAAAATATTTTCCCGTAGGCCTAAAAATTGGTAGTTTTGTAAAAAAACAATACCATTAAATATCGGTAGATTTACAAATAACCTTGATATGATGAATTTAGATGGAATTTGTAAGGCTGCAAGCTAAATGTTGCTGGGGATTCCAGGGGATACTGGCTTTCCAAGTAGAAGCTGAATGGCGGTCTTCTCTGGGGGGTAACGAGTAATTCTCCTTCATACGACAAATGGAAATGGGTTCCCGACTCTTCAACACGAACGATATTAAAGTAGACTTCCCTGTTCGTCAATCCCAAACGTTTTCGACGACTATCAGGGATCCCAGCCCATCCATATCGATTTACTGAGCGAAATGTAATTCTTTCGTCTGATAGCAAAGCCGTTACGTTAAACCGCTCTCTGGGGGCATCCAAAATATCCCCTTGAAACCCTGGCGTCATATAATACTTGGAGTTGTTGGTCTCGTATATCCATTCCAAACTTGTACCATTGTTTATTAGGTCCTGCTAATGAATTCCCACTGGTCAGTTACAAATGAAATGGATTAGTGTCTAAAGAATACTTTACTTACAAATATATTCACGGCGAGGGATTCGTGAATGGCAACCAGAAAAAATAGTTGACGGAGCATTTTTGAAGCTGCTGTTTAAACCGTTGTTGAACACGGAGTGTCAGTACATTACTGCCTACTATTTGAAGAGTGAGTCCGTATTGTAGGCGGAACATTTACGAAAGTGTATTTCCAATCAGAAATTATCAGATACCTTTGGTAAATTGGCAATTATTGTGGTTTTATCTCTAACCCTGCTTATTATCAATGTCCTTCTGCATGGATTCTGCGAAAGGTTATGAGATACATGGCCAATTTACAATTGGATACATGATGCATGGAATTATTCCGTGATTCCTACGTATTCTGTGAATGGCAATGCTGCAGAAATTAGGTCATCGGGCAAAACTCCAATTGCAAAATTTCTCTGATGTTTGATTGATTGATGTATTGATTGATTGATTAACATCCTTTTGAGGTCACTTCGGGGTCATAAAGGTACAGAGATTTCATGTGCATGATTTCAGTTTTGGTTTGTATGTATTGTGATGATATATAAATATTATAAAATTACTCGTAAAGTCAGGAATATATTACATGATGAGGGAGGAGTCCATGGCATGTGAAGGCACAGATGTTTGATTGAGATATATGAACAAGTTCTACGGGCAGATTTACCGGAATAATTGATGGTTATTAAATAAATTCATGTCATCGGAGAAAAAACACAGATTGCATTTCAGCTTATCTCTCTTTTGAAGTACACTTTCAATCATTATAAAGAAAATTGATCTTTTGCTAACACTCTTACAAACACTCTCTGTTGAAAATAAAGATGAATAGTTTTTAGCTCAGAGTAATCTTTATAACTATTGCTTATTAAAGACACTGGGTCCTTTTTATATGCTCAGGACATGTTATTAATCATTGAACAGTAATAACCTTAATGAGGACATTAATACAAAACCTCCTCTGCCCTAGATTAAGGAATTTGACACAAACTCTATAATCTTATCAAATCTGTTTGTATGCACATGTTAACCAAATATTTCAACACCCTCCACGATAGAACCAACAAGTCTTTGTAACTAAAAATGAACATACAAAGATGCAATTGAGAATTTATTGCTTCACATACAAATCAGACAATAAAGGTAAGAAATGCCGTACCGTAGTCATTTCGCAATTTTAACGACAACGGTAGTTACAAATTCGCAACAGGTAAATATGAATATTCCCAACTTCATTGCAAATTCATCCAAAGTTACTGCATGCAGTGTGGCATTTCCATACTTTGTAAAGCTTCGACTTATTCGTAAATTGGTTCATTCATGTCCCATATCTCAAAGCAAATGCAACCTAGCACACCTGCCAATATTAACAAGCCAGAGTTCGCTTTGAATATTTGAAGTAGATAACCAATCATGCACCCGACCACTTTGTCAGTCAATCATGTAGTTCGCAACTAAAGTTAGGTCTGAACATGCGCCAATTTATGGAAAACGATTCACCAATTATAATCACATTGACATATATGTATGTACCAAACATGAGTAATTTATATCTTCATTCAACAGATAAATAAGTACCAGGTATTAGTCCGAAATTAATGGGGTCATCGATACACAACAGTACAAACAGCATTTGGCGTCAGTCGAAATGATAAACTTTGGTTTTATTAATGGACAGATTACGTCAGAACGGTTGAAGTTTGGAAGCGATACTTGCTATAGTTGACAAAAATGGAATTTCATAAAAGTACGAAAGAAACGATATCTATTCCCTGTCTTAAATACACAAAGGTTTTCAACTTGCTCGGTATTAAAAAAACCTTGATGTTGGAGTCCCATTTCCAGTTATTTTTCGTGTCGAAATCATTGATCAAAGGATTCCATGAAACCTGTTTTAATGGCTTTTACCAAACTCAATAATCCTTAAAAGTTTATGTCATTTCATTGCCCATCCCTATTGTACAAAGCCAGGTTTAACCTTTGTTAAGGTGCATGCAAACCTTGACCACTTGTTTGAAAATTATACAAATAAATTTATACATTTCGATTACATAGGTAGGTGCTCATTCATTTCAGTTCGACGGCCTTTCCTGGTCGTTTTTGGTACATTCGAAATTTCAATAATGGTCATCTAACTGATTTAGGTTTAATTTGGCGAAATAGTATTTGGTGAAAAACAATTAGTGACGAATTTTATGCAAATTACAATCACCAAATAGATTGGCAAAAAAACATTTGGCGATAATTAAATTTCGCAATGGATTATGTAATTTCCAACGATTTTTCAGATTCAAGACTTATAA
Organism: Folsomia inoculata; assembly: GCA_034695825.1. Classification (NCBI taxonomy): domain Eukaryota; kingdom Metazoa; phylum Arthropoda; class Collembola; order Entomobryomorpha; family Isotomidae; genus Folsomia; species Folsomia inoculata. The sequence continues at coordinate 10,329 of JAQIWQ010001546.1, forward strand.
TTTGGTGCATTTTTTTGAATTTTATAAGGGATAGGACCCCATCTATCAGAAGGAATATTTGGTTGATCAATATTCAGTAATATTATGTGAAAGGCATGGTTTGGTATTGAAGGCA
>JAQIWQ010001547.1:0-10440 GCA_034695825.1 Folsomia inoculata
AAAAGTGCAAATTCCATTCAGTCATTGGCTGCAATTAGAAGAAGGATAGATTACTTGGGCTAATTTTATGACAATTCGAGGTTTCAATGAAATTATCAAAAAGCTAAACACATGAAAGGACACATGAATTGATGTTGTACTGTTTGCGAGTGCTTTCTCCAAGCCTTCCACTTTTCACTTGTATCATCCATCGTCTTTACTAGTTTTGCAATTGAATTTTCCAGGAATTATTGGACAAATGTCAACACATATAATTTGAATATTTGACATTGAAATACTTACTGATACACCTTGCTTCAATAAAACTTGCAATAGCTGTATGCATTTTTAAAACAAATTAACGGCACGAGTCACACGCAACCTTTCAGTGACGTTAATCATGAGAATGCAAATGACACAATGTTTGTGGTATAAAACAAATGGAGAGCTAAGTTGCGACAAAATGTAATACTTGAACTTAGAGATCCAACTAGATTATCCATGTGCCATCTAGCGTGTTAAAACTTTGAAGAAATGTTTGCAATGGCCTTAAACATATACAACCCGCCCATGATTGGATTGGTGGGTTGTAAGGGGCCTTTGCTATCTCGGCAATGCTTTCTCGTCTCAATTGGTGCTGTTGGCCGTTCCTCATATTGGATCGTCTCATTTTCCTTCTTCTATTGTTCCTTTTATCCCTTCCAATTCCGTCTCATTTCTCAGTCTGCTCACCTACGCCTTTTTGTGGTCAGCGTGCATTTGTTGGGGCTTCTTTGGTGAGTTTCGAAGTACAAAATGGTAGAAAGACGGTCATTTCCACTATTTGGTCATCAACAATTCAGCTCCACTTTAAGGTAATTGTTAAGATGTTGGTAGTTTACTTGTGAAAAAGGGAAAGTAAAAATAATATTTGGCTCAAAGTGGTGGGGACGGTGACCGTCCATATAAGGGTCCATCAAATATGGAGAAGAAGAATCAGATTATAATTCTAGAGAAGCATCCCTGTGTGACCTGTATGGATTCTGACTCCATCTTTTCAGTGCAACTTGGTGTTGGTTTGAAATGAATTTGAAAAATGGACAAAATGGCGTCAACATTTCTGATGGTGATTCGGGTAATTTTAGGATTTTAAGGTGTAAGATTTAAGATGGACATTTTGAAAGACAAGGCTTCATTTCGATTCATTCTAGCATTTGTCCAGCCTTTTAAAGTTTTCACTAAACATTTTCAATTTGTTCTTTAATTATAACGTTATCCTTTGTTTACAACAAGTTTCTTCAGTACAGAGAGCGTTGACAACTCTCTTCAGTAGTACTTGCTTTGTATTTTACTGTGAGATTTCGGTCAGAGGGACACATACATCATTCATTAGACCATTATTACCCTCATTAATATATCAAGGAATGATTATAAACATGATGATTGATGACAGAGTAAAAATGAAACAAGTATAATCATTCCTTAAAAATTGATCATAGGTACTGCTATTCCTGTGAACCTGCTGGAGAAATGAAGATAAGGAATGAGGGAGGAAGGGCATGAAATAAAGCAATGACGCCATCAATCACTTCCCACTAGAAGACATTCAGTTGTTTAACTTCAGATTACTCCAACTAATCAACAAAAATTCCATATTCATCTAAAATGTGTAATACTCTATTGCAGATGAACAAAACAACGCCAATTATGAAGTGGATAAAACAGCAATATCTAGACATCTCAATGAATGACCTTTTCAAAATCCATGATGAGACAACTATGATGAGTAAAAAGCAAACAATTGAGCATATGAAATTTAATAATTTCCATCCAACGACAGGGGGATAACCATTCATCCAACCCAAGGTTTTAATAATACTTTTTTTTACATGTCCATGCAGGCTTCAAGCCTTCCAAAAATTTAATAAGTACAAGACCTAGTTAACGCTTGTCAAATTCATGTATCGTATAGACATTGCCAAGTGGAGAGAAGGTGGTTCATTATTTAATCAGAGTTAGACCAACGAAGGGTGTTTTTACACCCAGTGTTCTCTAAATTTGTCCTCTTTTACAATGAAATGTGTATAAAATTACTGTTAAAGGTAGTGGTTTTTACTGAACATGCATCCTCTAATAACTGGATGATGAGGAGTTGATGGAATTGCTGATTTTTTCATAAAACATGAAAAAGTAGAGGGTGTAAAAGGGGGTTAGGTGTGGCATCATCGCTTGATTCCCTCCAACTCCATTGGTTGGTATCTCTCTCTCTACTGGGTTTTTTAGAGCAGCAGTTTTTAGTTTCATTGGTAGACAGTAGAGGAAAGTGAAAATACTTTGTGATTTGATTATTATGCAATGTTTTATGATTTTGGGCAATTTGTCATGTTATTACTGCAATGAGCAATGTATGATGCTTTGATTGATTTGAGACTTAAATATGATGATGATAATAAATGTGTGGAAAGGAACATGTACTTAAGAATACAAATCATCATCAGCGACATAGAATAGTTTGTACTTTTAATGTGGCATCATCATAAAAATACATCTCGTAGTAGTAGTAGCAATATGCGAACATTAATATTATGGCGAATATATATAGACCATATTATTATTATTATGACTAATTTTCTAGTTTTGGAGCGATTAACTCAACAAAAAGCTAAATGACTACTCAGGCAGGATCAGGTAAATAATTAAATAGTGTATTCTTAACAACATTTTATCTAGTAAAATAAACAATTATTTTAAGGTCGTTGCTAATTAATATATATTTTATATAATCCTTCTGAGAATAAAGTCTGTAAGAAAAACATGAATTAATTATTGTAATCATTGGTTTCATGTCATACAAGCTACGAGTTACTCCAAAAAATATTAAATTTCATTCTGTAAAATTATTATGCATGCATGAGGGTGCAGATACATAGCGTTGTTGTAGAAAACTGAAAGAAATGATTCAAGTTGTAGTAATAATAGTAGTAGCCATAATTACATAAATCTAGTAACACATCGGGTTTGTTTGGTGTTGTTGGATCAATAGTCAAGTATAGACTGTCTTTTCTTGATTAGCTTCATCCGACGACACTGCCACTATTATTATTATTACCCCCACTATCCGTTGATGCCTGTTCAGCTTCCATCTCCTCCTCCTCCTCCTCCTCCTTGTTCCCTTGAGCTTCGTTCAAAACCAGTCTCTGAATGTATGTGCTATCTTGTTTTATTTGATCAGTTTCTTCCCTCAACATTTGAATCTCATCACGAACACCCTTAACTACCCGCATGGGTTCCTTCCCCAGCAAGGAGGTACCCCCACTATCCGAAGATGAGGGGGACGTCTCTGCAGTATTTGGTACTTGTTGCACTTGTACTACTTCATTCTTGCTGTTGTAGTTGTACTCGTTAGCAGTCTTGAGTCTTCGTTCCAATGTCTCTACCCTCTCCTGTAGCATCTGATATTCAGATATTAATTCAGCCTTTGTCATTGAACTCAATCTCTCTGCATTGACCGTGTCATACGTGGCCGAGAACTCCCTGCTCAGGTAATCTTGATCATCTTCAGAGGAAGAATAAAACGCCCCAGAACCCCCTCCATTAGATTGATGAGGAGGATGATGTTTGTGGTAATGTTGGGTAGTAGTGGATAGATTATTGGGGTCCAAAATGAGGAGATCCTGTTGTTGCTGCTGCTGCTGTCCTTCCCACTCTTCATGTTCAAAATCCAAATGAAACAAGTGATCATGCTCTTGCATTAAAAATTCATTCGTGTTATTTGGTGCTGGTTGAGTATTTCGGCGGATACGTTTTGCATGGTGAAAGTGATTTTGTTTTCTGTGGGCTGCTTGATGCTGTCTCCTTAGTCTCCTATGCTGCTTTTTGTTATTATTGTTACCGTTTTGATTTTTGACAGGACTACCACCCATGACCACATTGTTGATTTGTTTTGGAAGATTATTTGCAGAGGACAAGTTTGCCTTTGTTGTATTTGTGGAGATCAAGTTATTTAGCACCGCCTGCTTTTGGTTGTTGACTCCTCCTCCACCACTGCAAATCTGACTTTGCGTTATGTGCTCCTGCTGCTCCATCACCATCGAGATCCCAGCAATGCTCAACTCACCACTACAAATCCTCTCCATCTCTACACCTCCCGACATTTCTTCGCATTTATAGTGTTGCTATGGAAAACCAAAAAAGGAACAATTTTAAATTTTTTTTCACAAAAATGAATGATGTGATAATAATGATTTTAAGAGTGCAAAGGGTACGAGTCCTTTGGATACTTGAAGGGACTTACAATGGGCTTAAGAGTTGTTTGCTCTCTGCCTTCTACTGACACACTGGGCCCAGGGAACGAGTCTTCATTCATTTAAGTAGGCGCCGCTTCACTGCATTCACATCCGAGTTGAAATATAGTCCATATTTCCTTGGATGGAGATAATTTTTGCCCCTTCCATGGGGGGCTCATTTACATTCAACTACTTCCAAGGGACACTTGGGTATATCCTCCAAAATTTGACATGAACTGCCTCCACGGGGCCAATCTCCCCTTTGGTGTTATGTTGGTGGGTAGTATATCAACCGGGGTGAGGGAGTGCATGCATTATAGTGGTCAATGTAGTAGTATCATTGGGTGGCAGTCAGGGAAACCAGCGATGGGGCAAACATGTACTGGATGATGATATTCACATGCTCACTAGACTTGATATCTGGTGGGAGGAGGCAAGAGGTGGGGTGATTACAGCACTATTGGAAGAGTCGTCATTTAAATAAACTGGGGTCATGTCATAGGAATTGGTCATTTATTGGAGTTGGTTAAAGAGTGAGCCCTTTTGTAAGAGTGCTGGGGGGTAGGACAAAGGTCCTTAAAGTACAATTATTTATTAAAGAAGAGGTTTTGTAGTAAATTTGGGTTTAAATTATTGTCAAAGACAGACAACTGCATGTTCCACATATGTGAACAAACAAACTGTTCTATTTCCACTCTCCCAGGTTAAGGATTTTTATCGTGGTGTATATTGTGCATCAACTTTGTAGGATTATGCAAAAACCGTGTGAAATGTTAAATCTACTAGTAAATAGTTTGAAAGTAAAGAAATTGTGAGGGTAAAAGACACTGATAAAATTAGTTGAATAACATAATGTAGTAAATGATGCATCCAGTAGAATAGTTTATTCTCATCATAATCAGTCTCAAAATATACTGTAGGTAGGCAGCAGGTACTCTGACATTATAATTGGTAAATGTGAAAATTATGGATTTTGATGTCTAGAACAATATATGGAGGACTGCGTGAATGGTCTTGCAGCAAATAAACACGACTTTTAAAACTTATTATACGACCCCTTTACCAACCACTGCTACTACCACCACCACTACATACAACTTGTATGTGTATAAAAATGACCAAAGCAAAGCAATAATGGTTCGGGACTATACATCCATTTCGATAGGGCTCTCCTACGCAGCATTATTTTATATTATCATGGAAATTACAGCAACTACTTGCCAAGAGGGAGACCCTTAAAAATTCATTGGTTTTACATTTTTTGTATGGAATGTATGAATGTATTTAGTTAACATGATGCACACTGTTCGAATCTCTGTCGCATGTGCATGTCAAGTATTTGGCAGAAATGTAAATAATGTTGTAAAAACAGTGCCCTGTGTCTGAAAGTCATTGAAAGCAGATTCGTACTTGTTGTATAGCCAAAGCAGAGAAGAGTTTGAGAAGATAAAGAGTGAGTAGAATATCAACCTAATTAATGCCGAGCTGACTCTAAACCAAACCAAGCTTTGTAGTCATTGCGTCGTTTGTAAGAAGTGGAATGGATGGTTTTTTTAATCTTCCAGACCTCTTTCATACCATTATATATATAATGCATAGTATATTATACATAGTTTCAAAGTGCGTATTTAGGGAAGGCTTCAATATATGAAGGTAGGCAAGGAGGAATAATAAAAGAAATCATGCAGGAGGAAGGCGATGAAGAAGGGTACTTACTCAACAACATAAACCAGTAATTGTGTAGGTGACCTATGTCACGTTTATTATACCCCTTTAAAAGTTGAGTCGACTTTTGTTATTGCTTTAATATCAACAAGGTTGTAAAAATTGAGACGCATCGCACGCAACTTGCTATACCCGTCTCAAATTGCCTCTTTGGTTTTAGTAAATGTCTCCTTTGTATATACTCTTGATGTGATGAGTGAGTAAGAAGAGTTAGCATTCCAATTTGTCCTGACCTGCAAATAAGGTCACATATAATTATCATCATATCCAATGTGAAGCTTTTCTCCAAATCTTCTGCCAATTGGATTGGATTGGATGGAAAAAGACGACAAGTATGTAAAACAAGTATTCTCCATGACAGCGAAACCGTGTATCGTGGCGACGATGGTTGTGTCGATTTTTCTCTACGGCTGCGACTCTCATCTTCAGATTCACTTACCATTTCTCATTCCATCCTTTACCAAATAGAGGCATAATGGTGTATTGAAGCAATTCGGGTAACTAACATCCTTCCTCATATGGTAATAATAAAAGCTTTGAATTGTGTAACATCTAGATGACAGAAAGATGATTTGCTTTTGCATTGTAGTATACAGTAATAACATAATTTTGATGATACCATGCCAAAACGCTTATGCTAATATGCTCTTGTGTTTTTAGCATTGCAATGTGTCAGAAAGAAGCAAAATGATAAAACGCAGTTGCATCTCATCCATCCATCCATACTCTCTGGTTCAGCTAAAGTAAATCTGCAGAGTTTGCAGCGTTGTCTGTTGTAGTACAGAGACTATAAGCAGAGTAGAGAAGAGGAAATTGCAACAAACCAAGCACACAGATCCACCAACCAACTAAACTTTTAGAAACAGCAAAGCAATTGAAGAATGGCACAAACTTATTGCTGCTGCAAGTGGATTTGTGTTGTGTATTGTATAGTGGTCATGATGATGAACTTTGCAAGTATTAACTTTGAGTAAAACTTGTAGTAGTACGTATTAGCGTGTGCACTTCCGATTTTCCTTATCGTGCATTGTGATCATTGCTTGACTTGGTTTTGCACTACTGCTTCCCATTGTAATGTACATAAAACAAATGTTGCACTATTGCTTGGAGCTTGGTTGATGGGTACTTTTTTACATTTAGTACTCAGGTAGTTTTAATGAAGAGTGAATTAGATAACTTTACGTCCAAAGAATATAACCAAGAGCTTTCAATGTATGCTAAGTTCTAGTTTTACTAAATTTGATGGAAAATATGGTCTTGTTGAGTTGAAATGTTATAGGTATCTGCAAAATGAACCTCCTGAAAACTGGCATCCCCAATTTCTGATCTCTTCTCTGGCCTGGAGGTCATATCATGGATGAACAATGCACAATGCAAGAATACACACGCTGTAACAAAAGACAAAGCAGAATGTGTTCGGTCTCTGGCTTGAAATTTGAATTTCTTTCACGCAAATGTAGTGAAACCAAACACGGATGATATGATCCAACATAGATCGTCATAAGTATTTCTCAACCTGTCTTAAAGACTACACTAATATGCATATAGCTATCTACGGAATTAATTCAGGCTCTTCATCTCAATATCACGATTTGACTTTGGCTTGTAGAATAAAATGCACTACCCCATGTATTCATCGAGTAGAGTACTAACCCATAAATTCAAGATGAATCTTCTCATTATTATCATAAGACGATATAAACGAAGATAAGTACATATCAACCTAAGGTATTATAAGCTCTATATGAGGACTTATTTCACATTCGTATTTGAAGAATTTGAACGCTTTTTCAGAAAATGATTGGGGGAATAGTGGCATGGTAAGAAAAGTAACAATTGCACGTTATGTCACATCTAAACAAAGTGTTTATTGTGTATGTCTTTCCTTCCTTTTGCCTTCAAATCAATGTTCGTTTCCAAATCAAACTTGAAACTTTGTCCATTAGGAACCAACAAAGTTTTGCTACTTATGCGATCTCTTTGTTTGTCTGTCCCTGAACCCGATAACTTTGAGCTTAGACCGATTATGAGGGTGGTGGAGTTTCGGTTTTTAATGTCGGTGGGAAGCACGAGTTGGAAGATAAAAGAACCACACCCTATCGGCGGTACACGGGATGTGGTCATGGAATTAAATTATTTTTTCTTCTCGCAGATCATGTACCTCAAATCAACAAATAAGTACACAACTACCCCCAGTGGATGTGACGCTCGCTCTTTCATTATATCTGCCTAGTAAGAGTTTATTGGATGGAAATAAAAGGTAAAGTTTGTTACTTTGTTCAGAAGAAAAAAACTTGAGGGTATTTCTATTTCAACAATGCAATGGCAATGGTGGTTGTGTTGGTTGGTTAGGATGGTCACCTATTATCATCTGCATGTTACACGGTACTAAAGGGCTAGGCAACTATTCAAACTAGAATATTAAAGGGTAAACCTGTTGGATAGTACGAGCAGCAGTCAGTCAAGGTTTGGCGTATGGATAACTGAAAAGGAAAAGACCTGACTTGTACATAATACGAAGCAAGGAAGGAAGGAAATGATGAGACTGTCCCAACTCTCCTTTCTACTGTGCTCACGCTCACGGTTAGAATTCACTGCCTGATTATTATGCAATTATTTCTTGTGAGAACAATGTTGAATATGGGTGATATACTGATCAATAATACACAAACATGCATATCAAACTGTTTTATGAGTATCAATATCAAACCCAAAGTAAATGCTTCGACTGAAATTTGACCGAGGTTTGATATGTGCATTATTATTATTAGTAGTAGTAATGATAATGATGACGGATCGAGAGGAATCAATACATGAGGATTAATTAAACACTTTATTACCATTCCGGGTAAAACGGAATGAAGGATGATCAAATTACAAACAAACATGACGTTGTATCAAAGTTCATTCCTTTCCTTACCTTCAAATACTCGATCTACTCTGATTAATGCTCTACTAAAATGATCGACAAATTGATATTTAACGCATTTTCCGTCAAGTCAGCCCCGCAGGGCTATGATAAAAAGGACTTTGGCAAGAAAATTGACTTGAGATTTATTGTTTGAGTCGCATTATATTACGCATATCGGTATATCCGATTACTTCTATGACATTCGCTGCTTTATAGAATTATTATTGCATTATTATTGTGTATTTGATGCTTGATCTTATACAGTGCTCGTGTCGTAGGTTGTGAGTGAGTGCAGTCAGTTATCAATGCACTACTGACGGTGCCAGTCAACATTTATAATATTCACTATTCACACATCTTATTATCATGGTGATTAGGATGGTTGTTATGCTATGCAACAGTCATATTACAATGTTCACTGTATTATATAAAGCATAGAAAATATTCGTATCTGCTTCTCCTTTGTCCTTGGGTCTGTTATCAACATTAATGGGGCTACTTTAACAACTTTTAAGTTTCGTCTGTATAACCTTCGGTGGTCAAGCCAAGACCACATCATCTCAAGTTTAGCTCCGACGGTAGACATATTATGTCAATCTATGAAATCAATAAATTATCCGTCATTTCAGATCTATCACTATTACCACATCGTCGGTAGCTCTGTTCACTCTCAATTTGGCTCCCTTGTGGGACGGCTGGCTAGTGGTTGTCATGTCACCATTGCTATGCTCCGACAAAACTCCTTTGCTTTTGTGTCTGTCAAGTATTGAATTTTGGATAATTCAGCAATATGCTAATCAGAACAACTCTTGCAGGAACTGAGACAAGGAAATTGGAAGAAAGAAAGTCTTAAAATGATGGAACTCCATCAAGAACATATGATACACGAAGAAATGGGAAATCTGCAATTTTGACAACCTCGTAAATTTCATAACTCTTCTAATTTACAAAACGGATCGATCTGGGGAGTTATTAAAAGGAACAGAACAATATGAATAGCATAATCTTCACAACTTTGCTTGAGGTCGTATTTTAAAAGTTAGGCAATTAATTTTTGTACACAATGGGCTGACAATCAAAAATAAATGTAATGCAAAAAGACGTCCCAATCCTTTTTTCGTATTTATTGAACACATCATTTTACTTGGATTATGTTGTACCTCATCAACAGGCAGGTTAAGCTAGGATGTTGCGATGGACTTTGCTTTGATGTAAGTACATGTAGAGACGAGAACAGAAAAGGATGGGAAATATTTTTGTGCTTACTTCACTTGTGAGGATGGGTTGAGAAATTACAGAATCGGTATCAAGAGTGAAGGAAAGAGAGGAACAACTAGATCATGATTTCTTTTTGGAAAAGATTAAATAATAATTGTCTACACATATTATAAAACCTATCGTACAGCTTTACTAACCCGACCGAGTTTATTGCAATTGTCGTTCATGTTTGTCATTTGTAGCAATCATGCTATCACTATGCCAAATAATATCATAGCTCTAATACAATCCCATCTAAATTTCACCAAACTCAAACCAGTGGGGGTTCAATCGACCCCCACC
>JAQIWQ010001548.1:0-10436 GCA_034695825.1 Folsomia inoculata
CCACAATATTCTTATAATATGATAACCCATGTAGCGATGAGGGCTGAGGCCATATCGACTTGAATAAATTGAATTGAATTGATTGTAATCAAAGTCCTCATCTCATCCCATTTTAGTCTAATAAGAATTCATAAGCACTAAGGACCTTAGTCAAAGGTTTGGAAACTTTGGAAGGCCGTTTCTTTACATTAACGTTGGGGTATGTGAAACGACCATTTGGAACTTGCTCGGTAGGTAGCTCGGTGTCATGCCTTAAAGTTTCCCAGACCGTTTTACAACTATTGTATCCCGATAATACCACGAAACATACCGTGTAGGAACTGTATAAAAAATGTTAAACGCCGTATTACCTTTCTAAAGACCTTCTGCTGTGAGTAAGCCTCATTAAACGTCTGTGCCTTGCAAGAATACACGGTTCAGAAACTTCAATAGTCAAAATACATAATTCTGAAAATAATTTATGTTTACCTGTTAACTGCAGTAGTGCCAGTTAAGAAATCCGTATCACAATTGACAGAATCTTCCCGTGGTCTAAATATACCGTGGAGATTTCCCCTGGATGATGAGCTGGTTAGCCTTTCTTGATAACTCGGGTGGGAGCCAGCAATATCCAATGAATTTTGCTGTCCCAGTGACCTCAGTTGAAGTTTTAACTCTCGAGTGGCAATGTGCAGAAAGGGGGGTCCAGATGGCACTGGACTGTCGCGATCACCAGATCCGCGTCTATTCCTGTTCCCACTTCCTCTCCTACGGTTGACGTTGAGAGACGTTTCGTCATTCGTAATGGCACTTCCAAATCCTGACGTTGGAGAAGGTTCGTGGGTTTCTTCTAGCAATCTTTCAAGGACCCTGGGACTAGTTTCTCGTTCACCTCGCCCTATAACAATTTTAGTTCTTTATTGTATTGGTATGAGATCATTAGTGCTGCTTAATCCAGAATGAAATCAGTAAAATCCACAACCAGCGCAATAAAAAACACTTGGTTTAAATGCTTATAGTAATCAGGCATAAACCATTAGTTTAAAACCAAACGATTGTTATTACAAAATCTCCGGTTACATCAAATAAACAAATAACGAGACAACCCTGTTTTTAAAATCATTTCTTACGTGAACCACTTCCTCGTCTACTAGAGCTACTTCCATGAGACTGCAATCCTGAGTGACGTTTTGGAATGGCACCGAATCTCAAATCTTCAGGTATAGAAATTGAACCAGCTTCTCCGAAACCCGAATTTTTTATGCTCTCCCCAGGTTCCGAGGCAGTTGGCTCTCCGTCTGTAAAATTCGCAGAAGAAATTGAAATACCTGTTTTCATTATTCATGACTGGAATACACACCTGACGAGATTTTAGATAAATCGTTGTTTGAAGCAAAAAGCCATGATAATCCTACATAACTTTGACTATTTTGAGAATCACCGGAAGTCACAGAGTCTGCATCACAGTTTTGGATTTTACCATCCTGATTATCATCTATAAGCGAAGTTTAAACATAGTAGTTCAAATACAAGACCGGGTGGATTATGTAGTATTGTTGTTAAGTACCAAATTCTTCAGTTGAACCTCCTACGGATGTAGAATTTGCTTTAACAGCCACATTGACTGCTTGAAATACAAACTGACTAGAAAATGGACCACCTGCCAGATTCCAGCCCACCATGGAATCATTTTGGGGAACTAAAGCAAACCTCTTCTCTGTTAAGGAAGACTCTTCAACATTATCCGCGGACACGGATGCTGGAACACTAGAAATAGCTTCTTCAAGTCCGGAATATTGACTAAGGTTGTTTCTGACTTCTGCAACACTTTCAGATCGTTGGTACATTTGTTTTGAAGGTCGCACATCCGAATTTCTTCCATGATTGCTCTTCCGACGCCTTTCTTTTCCCAAACGGTTGTCCCTATCTGTTGAAGTTATATTATATTGTTATGAAACTGAAGTGAAATGTTGATTTGGTTTAATTTGGAGGTCGTTACATACACCATTTGCACGGAACTTATCTTGTACTTTTGACAAAACTCCAAATTAACTAAAACTGTTTTCAAAGACTTAAAAATCTAGACTACTAAAAAAATCTAGACTACTACATTTTAATTTTGAACGAACACGATGGGTTTCACTAAATTCCAATTCTACTACACCTGACTGAGTGTTTTATTTATAGAACGCGGCACGTTCAACGTGCTCGTGTAAATAACCGCGGATGTTCCCCAAACCACCAACCATGTTGTGTATTACCTTTTGAAATGTCGTATTGTTTACTACGACCCTTGTGATGTTGATGGTAGTAATGTTGGCTCCCGTCCAAGGATCGGGTGCTAAAGGAAACTCGCTTACAATGCTGGCTGCTAGCAGGATCACCAACCTCCTTTTCCTTCTTCACCGGCAGGGGTACTTGTTCTTTCGAGGACTTCTTTTCCAAACTACTGTGCCTGGCTAACAATGGCGTTCTGCTCCTCACTTGCTCGTCGTCACTGTCACTATCCGATTTACTGTCTGAATCACTGCAAAGCTTTTTTGAAACACCATTTCCGGAGAGTTGTTCATTCACGCCCAAATCACGGCTGTTGTCCATTTCTTCCTTGGATCCAATTTGAAAAACTGGTTTCGATGCTTTCCGTTTTTCTGACGACTGTAAATTATGGGCTGACTGACTCCCAGATATAGAACGGGAGCATGACTTGGCACTACAAGTTGTGGATAACGGAAGGTTGTCAGCTTGCTGCTGGCAACTTGTTGTTTCAACAACACTTCTTGTACGTCGAAACAGGGACCGTTTATTTCTAATATTTTGTTCAGTCTCTGTTTCATAAGGAAGTCAATAGTATTTTTTATAAAAACCTACAAGGCAGCGTGCATTGATATGGATAATCCATGACGGATTATTACAACGTACGTCGAATCAGTCGATCTGAATGCGAAATAACCGACACGAGCTCCAATGCCTCCAATGACATAGATTCCTTCAGCTTTACTCCTCCAGAATTTGAGAAATCTCCATCTTCTCGTAGTCCCGAATCTAGGCTGAGAACATTGCAAAGCAATTTTCCAGTGGCATTCAATCCCTCCTGTAATATAAAAGTATATCAACCATTCAATAATTAATGTTCGTCTTGTAAGGAGGAATATAACAATTAAATACGTACAGTTGATACAAGTGGCTCTTGTGACAACTCAATAATGCTATTATCGTTATCACCAGAAATCCACACAGTCCCGTCCTCTATTTGTGTCGGACATTGAGTTTTTGAGGCACCGGCGTCATGAATAACTACGCTCTCTAGAGCTCCAACACTAACACCTGGATATCCATGAACAAATTATAAATCAAATCATATCTGACGATTATTAGGTATCATTATCACATACATGAATTGTCTAATAAATCATTGCATATTGAGTTTCTTGAATTTGGCTTGTTGAGATGAGACGATACACTACTTCTTGTACTATCCGAACTGGACGAACTTTCATGATGCACATCAACCTTCAGGTTGTTGGCTGTATACATAAAAGCATATTTTTAGTTTAGTCGGCTATTACGCATTGCCTACACCTACACGTTTGTGGTTCCAAATTGGAACTTCCAGTTTTAGGAATGGAATAACAATAACGTAAATTACCTGTAGAACTTGTCGACGGTTCTGCACCAGCACCTTCTATGGAAGAAGTTCTAAGCCTAGGGTTTGCAGTAGATCTACTCATAGTGGTCATATCTTGAAGTTCAATCCCTTCCCTACAAAAATCAGCAATGCATCCCTACCAGCTAGTTTGCAATTTATATTCTTTCCACTTACGATTCATTCAGTCCAACATTTTGTGATTTTACAGTTACTTTGAGATGCTCATCACCGGTAGTTGCCCCCTTTCCATCACCACCAACTTCCTTTTCAGGTTCCAATACAGGTTCAGTCGAATCAAATAAATAATGCTAAAGAAAAAAAATCTTTCAATGGTCATGAAAAATATTGAACTATTATTGGTAATAAGAAATCGACACAATATATCGCCTTCTAAATGAGAGTGTTATCGTCTTGTTGGTTGAATTTGAGTACTTTTGGTAGCGCCTACTTCACACCAAAGCAGATAGGCGTTATACCTTTGTCGATGGTGATTTTCCAACAAAAACCACTCGTAAGCGCCGTGAGTCCCACTCCCACTACCAAAGTAAATTCTATGTGGTATAATATCAACCACTTTCCAGCCACAAACTCAGGCAGTCTCAACAAATTATGTTGATTTTATGCGCTATTTGGCTTACAATAATTATTAATTTAATCAATTCCTAATTGTACTGATTTTATATTTTTAATGAATTAATTAGCAGGTCGACTTATGTAATCTTCCACGTAATGTAATGCTGCGAGTTTGTTTTTTAACAACTTGTGATAAATAAACTTACAAATCTAGAGTTGACTATTTTGATGAAGCAGAACACCACTCCCACAGTCCCACAATAAGCCGTCCAAATTGTAGGGGTTGATGTGAAATACTATAATCAGTCCATCAAATTTCTGTCCCACAAGTCAAAATTGTATCTTACAATGCACAGCGTAAGAGGAAATGCCATAAAAAAGAGCCAGAGATAGAGATGAACCGTGTTGATAAACAGCGGCTGTCTTGGGTCGTGGAAATAACCCCCAGTCAGGGAAGCCCATACACCTTTTAAATATCAAATATCAGTGTCAAACTTTTTAAACTATCAACCGTCAATCGGAACAGGATTTTTTATATAAATCAAGCTTGAAGTGAATATACAAACAAACAAACCTTGTCGCAACACTTCAAGCAGATGTGAACCCATCCTTCAACTTCAAACTTCAACCAAAACCTTTTACTTCCGGATCAAACAAAATACAAATCCAACCCAATGACGACTTGGTTAGATTTGTAGATTTGCTCAATCTTCTCAAACTAGTGTCACCCCCACCTCCCATTCATATTGCATATAATAAATAAATATTAAATGTCGAAGTAGGGAACTGGCTGAATGAGTTTATCATCTACCATTCGCCACAGGTCGATAGGTCAACCTCACATTTCCTTAATTTATACACTCTGCTTTGCATCTGATGGTACTTATAGTTAACATCCTTGCTCCAATGTCCAACCCCAACTTGACAATGACTTGAGCAGCAAAACGTTCATGCTGAAAAAAAGCAAACACATTGCAATAAACATCTTAAATTAATTTAATTCACTTTACCTGTCATGTCATGCATTCAGTTAATTTATTACCAGCTCGTCCCTGTGAATGACTGCAACTGAATGGGTGTTGAATTAGTGTAACTATTTAAAAGTAGAATAGAGAAGCAGGGTTTGAATAAATATTACAAAATTAAGAACTGAAAAGATTATTTATTGTTGAGGATTATAGACTTTTCAGTTGAGTTGGAGGAATTGTGGAATGTGGAGCAGTTGAATTCAAAGTGAGAGCCGTGGAGGAGAGATGAGTCTAGCCACTTACTCAACATAGTCTCAAGTGAATCCTTCCTTATGCCTTCCTTGGGTTTGATTTGTCTCATTTTTATTGAGACAAAGAAGCATGCAAAAACCACAAAAACATGAATTCACTTGAATGGCGAGGCAATGTTTTTTTAGTTTATTGGTGCCACCCACCGGTGGTGCAACGTTTATACGTTTCAATTATTCATTTCTGGAGACGACAGAGTTTTCATAACTTTAAATTGAGAGTGGGTGTGGTAGAGTGTAGTACGCTGATCTGGACTGGACAAGGAATGGAGGCGCCGTTGAGACAGCCACCGGTAATTGAATTAGTAATTAATTTATTGGTAGTTGAATTGATAATTAGTATTAATTCAGTTTTCAGTAAGTCAGTGTGAAAGTAAATTGGAGTAGAAGTGTTTTTGTTTCAACTTCAAATCTTCTTTCTTTTGAAGAACATTTCAAAGGTGTTAAATCATAGAATTCAGATAAGTGCTTGTTATGTGTATCATTTTTATATATAACCCCCTCTTTTTTTACTTTAGACTGACAGGTGGCAGTGACAGGGTGCAGGGGGTAGGGGCAGCGGTGCTGGAATTTGCAATACAGTACACAATATGAATGATAATTGATAATCATATCGTACCTGAGGAGAGTGGAGGAACATTTGACATTGGATTGGACTCTATATAGTGCTCAAGAAATAATACCATATATTTTAATTTAACACAACGTGTAAGAGGATGTGAAATTTTAGTTTAAAAAAGATAGCGGATGTTGCATGAAAACACAACACTGATTAGTTTGGATTGGAATTGAAATGTCTGCTTCTCGCCTCCATGTAATTTGTCCTCTTATCGAATATCTGGTTTTAGTACCATTGACTATAGGTAGGTCGACTAATTGAAACAAGAATGACGCGTTCTTCTTGTCATGCCGCAGATTATCAGAGAGTGTAATTAAAAATTGTCTCATGTTTTACAGCAGGAGACCACTACCTTACATTGCATGCCGTTGTATAAGAATAAGAAGAATGGAATTGATGAATAGGACCAAAGAGAACGGGAACAAAGCAAATCACACTGGATATGAAACTTGTGTGTCGACCGTCGGGGGATTGATCTTGCGTGTGGCAACTTTGCTAGTATAGCATCGCATCGCGGAATCACAATTCACATCACAACAATTACAGAACATAGCAGCAATAGCATGGCAAGCTTTTCTGTTTATTCGAGTTGTTTAAAAGAGGTACAACGATTTGGACCATTCATATCAAATGTGCGTGCGTTCTTGTTCTTTCTCTGCAGCAGCAGTGTTATTCGTGGTTGCAGTATTGCTGTTACCTCTTTTGCTGCTTTGCACAGCTACGGCTCAAGTCGATCCCCTCTTTCGCAAACCTAACCCAACTGAAATGGCCCAACCATAGAATAACCACTTTTTCTTTACAGCATCATTCGGATAGTATTGAGGTCTGCTCTGCTCTGTTCTGCTACATCAGCCAGCCAGCACAGCTCTACAATATTTGTGTTGGAAGGAAACCTGAATCAATTCATTCTCATCCAACTATGATCGCAGAAGGACCTAGATCAAGGTTGGCTCATGATGTATTTATCTTTACTGGTAAGACTTGACTTGAGTAAGGTTAAATGATAATACGTTTCGTTAAATTATGAAAAATATCACTACTTAATCATGAACCGTATTTTTCAGGACAGTGCAAGGGGCGAAAAGTTTATTTAAAGTTTCATTCGGACTTACTTGTATGATGAACTGATAACACCCCCATTCGGACTACAAACAAAATGGGCTAACTGTTACGGCAGCAGTTCTTTCATCCTTGTCGTGTCGTGGGATGTAAAAATAAGTGAAAGTGGTGGTGTTGTTTTAAACGGTGTCCTATTTCTATATTTTTTCCATCTGAAATGAAATAGCAATAGCGAAATAATCTTTACGGTGAACGATTCAAGTATTTACGTGTTTTGTTAGAAGGCTGGATTTTAATTTTGAATTTTAATAAGAATAGAACTCATGCCGTTTAAAAATACCCACACTGGGTTTGGAATTCAAATTCTGTTAAGTTGACTGCTATTGGAAAGCGTGTTCCAATGCTATCGACGTTGGAATCATACCTCCTTCTGTTATTACCATTATTGTGCTACCCGTAATGTTTTAGTCAGTTCGTAGTCCAGCTTTGTGTATAATTAATGTGCAAGATGCCAAAAATATGATTGCCTTTCAAGATATGTCGAGCTACGTTTCATCGTGTCAGATGAATCGGCTGCATCAAATTCCTAGAAGATAAAAGTCATCGCCGCAGAATTATATTTTCAAATGTGCTCGATGGAACCTCCTTCATTAACGAAGCCGCTATACAAGAATTTCCTTGTTAATGGCGCTCGGAATGGGGGTTATCATGATGACGAAGAACTGCTCACAGAACCTGGTCGTCATCCAGGTGGAGCTTCTGCAGTTATTTTCAGTACTAACTCCAGCAACAATGTGGATAAAACTGGGCGGAACCGATCCGCATCCACAACTTCATCTCCGTATACAAACAACTACAGGATTCCACATTCCAGTAAGAAGAGCTATCAAAGTAACCATAATACACCGTCAAGACGAAGTCCCTTTAAACATCATTACTTGCCGAATGGGTCGAATAGTAAACGATCAAGCCTTCATGGGAGTTTAAACCAATTAAGTGGTGGCTCTGAATCGGAACTAACAATGGTACCACTTGGTTATGGCCATGGTCGTGCTGTCAGCAATTTGGATGTAGGAAAATCCAGCAATAGTCCATACCACGCTAAAATAAACCCCGGAAACACAATTTTCGGAGGCAGCAGCATTGAGATTATTGATACTCCTAGTTTCGTTGATATGACAGAAACAACGGTGGACTTTGATAAGCACAGGTCATTCTGGGAAGCAATGTATGATTATGATGCTCAAGGTAAGTTAAGCTCATTCTGACATTGTCATACATCAGTTTTATAATGTTATTAATTTATTATGGCATGCTGAAGGTGAGGATGAACTATCTCTTAGAAGGGGTGAAATTGTAGAAGTACTATCAAAAGATGCCAAAATATCAGGTGATGAATTAGTGTAATTAAAATCTAAGATTCATTAATTGAGCTTGACTAATAATTTTGTATTATAATTAATTCTTTGAATATTATCATGGTCTCAGGCGACGAAGGATGGTGGACCGGCAAAATAGGAGACCGAATTGGAATTTTTCCTTCCAATTTTGTGGGACAAGCGGATGCCCGTTCTTTAAGTTATCAAATGTCTACGCTGCTAGAAGCAGTACAACCACACCAGATTGACTTCAGTGAGTTGGAGTTGGACGAAGTAATTGGTGTTGGGGGATTTGGAAAAGTGTATCGAGGATTTTGGAAAAATGAAGAAGAAGTTGCGGTGAAGGCTGCGCGTTATGACCCGGAGGAGGATATTGCAACAGCAGTTGCCAATGTTAGCCAAGAGGCCAAATTATTTTGGCTACTTCATCATCCAAACATTGTCGCACTTCGGGGCGGTAAGTGAATGGCTAAACTGATCCTCTGAATAAGATAGGATTGGATCAGTGGTTAATGAGTTTCCTTTTGAATAGTGTCCTTGGAGCCACCCAACTTGTGCCTGGTCATGGAATATGCTCGAGGTGGTTCTTTAAATCGCGTTTTGGCTGAATCTAAAACAGGTAATTTTTTAAGAAAACAGTTTATTTGTCTTTAAACAAGTAGAAAGTATAAAGCTAATATTTAGATTTAATATAAATAATATTATATTTATTTAATCGCGTGCTAGCTGACGCTGGAAGACAAATTAGACCTGACGTTCTGGTTAATTGGGCCATTCAAATTGCGAAAGGAATGGATTATCTGCATAATTCTGCCCCAATATCACTCATTCATCGTGATCTCAAATCCTCAAACGGTATGTTTATTTTTGAATATTTTGTACAAAATCATAGCACTTACTTATTTCACGAAGCATCTTCATTCTATACTTCTTTTCCATAAAAATTTTCTTCTCATATAATTATCTTTCTCCTGCAGTATTGAAAGGAAACATATATGTTCTCTACACATTATACTTCTAAACTTATGAAACATGGTATTAATTACTTTTAATTTACTTCAGACTTTAGTTTTTTTGGCACATGCCACTCCATTAATAGTGAATTGAATATTGATTAAGTGCATTTGTGGTTTTTGTCTGCATGCGTTGCGGTTTATTTTGTGGTTAGAACTTACTCTTTAATTTAAATGTACTACATATACCAATTGTATAAGTTGGTGTGTGTAGGTAGGTAGCAGGTACGTATGTATTGATGTATTTGTTGGTTTTGAACCGCAATGTTTACAGACAGTTGTGTCAAACAAATCCCAATAGATTCTTGTGGTGAGCAATTAAATTAAATTAGCACTTTTGCAATGCATCATGTTAGTTCAATTTTTATGCTGATTGTTGACTGACTTGAATGGCGACAACAGCCCCAGGCTATCATTATCGTTATGACTTGATTGGCTTGACTCGTCTCTTGGGCACCACAATCTGTCGAGTCTCATCCGCATCACCTTCTTCACCTCTGCTTGATGAAAAGCAAAAATTGTGAATACGTATGGCTCGTGCGGATTGTTTTGTGAGGCGCTTCTGCCCTAAGTTTCTTGTTGGGTTGACTGCCTGACCTGATCTCATCCACGCCCACGTCCACCAAGACTTTAGTCCAATCCAAGTGCTTACTTTTTTTGTACTCATGCATGCATAGGCGAAGGAAAAGTTTCTCGTTCGCCGAACCAGGTTAATTTGTTCTTTCTGGTTCTTGTTCCTAGAAATGGTTTGAAAGTCTTTCTCAAAGCATACTTTGAAATTTACATAATGAGCTTTATTAGTAGCTTGAGCTACGTATGGGAATGCTTTGTCCGTCTGTCTGTCCGTCCGGATCGCCTGTAACTTTTGAACGGCTACAGCTATCAAAATTTT
>JAQIWQ010001549.1:0-10429 GCA_034695825.1 Folsomia inoculata
GTGTTTCGTGTAGTCTATATTCTGAAACAGTCGTCTCTCTTATGGATTTGGGTCGAGAGGATGTGGATAGTTTGTTAGTCAAAAATTACACTAGGTGCGGTTAAGGATGTGAAATTAATGTACCTCGTTGTCTAAATTTCCATTCCAATTAACCAACAATATGTAGGTAACACGTTCGAGGAATATAATGTAGTGGATGCTACAAGTAAATATACTACACTATACTGGAGTAAAAAACCACACCAGTACAAACGGCGACACTCCCATCCGGTTGTTTAATTATTACTCTACTCATAAAACACCAACCAAGCAAGAAGCTCATGGACACTTTTCATTTCACTAAATCAGGTGCAAAATAAAATTGGGAGACACGTGCAGCCATTTTCAGAGTGATGCTTTATGCTGTAATAATCATACCTAAAGATTCATACGTGTGATATCAAATCGAGCGGTCTCTATAAACCTTGGAACGTTAATAAAATGTCGTTTGGTACGCCAAGTCGTCTTACTTTTACGGTAATGCAAAGATATTAAACTTTAAAGCTATGGCCGAAGTGGGATTATGCGAAATATGAAGCGTTTATGACTGAAATTAAAATTCTCAGGTTGGATCATTTTAAGATGAGAACCGTGGTTGGAGGCATACATAGTAGAATTACGTAACCTTATTTTCATAATGAATGAACATTTAATTAAAAGAAGTGCGCGTCAACTTTTGTCATAAAAATCAACACACAAACACATTACATGTAAAGCATTGTTGGTTGGTAATATGACTCTTGAAAGTATGGAATTACAAAAGGCAAAGATAATAGAGTCGTTTAGCGTCAAGTCTGCTTCCTTCATAAACTTAATCAACTAGCATTTACCACAAATGACAAAGGTGTCTTTTACCTGAAAGTCGTAAACTTTTAGTGTTCTATCAAAAATGCACGTTAATGTCCAGAAGTGTTGGCTGCCATCAAACCAGAAATTATAATTCGTAAATACATTACAGGAATGACTGATCTCCCCATAAGATCGTTTAATTGACTTGTGTTTTGCATTTTTAAACGCTGCATTACACAAGCTTAAATTGACAAGAAACAAGATATTATCAAGTTTTTAAGATATTTTTCATGTCTCATACTGCATGGTGGCTAAATCAAGGATGGGCAGTAGTAACAAATTGCCATAATGTATGTTTCTCAAGCACAAATTGCAGTGGACACCATGCATGTAGCAGGGATGGTTTTAATTTGATTTTGACAGAATAAAGTAATTTTTCAATTCTCCCAATGACTTTAATCTAATCTGGACAGAATCTGTTAAATTGTTATTTAGTGGTGGAAGACGAATGAACACTCCTTAAACCAAACCGTAAAACCAAAAGTATATGTTATGTATGGTCTTTCTCAACCCTTTATGTTCATGACACTATAACGTGTCTCGTGTCTATGTGTGTTCCTTCTGTTAAGCATCGTTTGCAGACAAAAAAATGAATATCAGTTGTAGAATTTGAGAAAATCCTACAAAGAACATTTCAGATAGACGGAATGCCATATGGTTATCCGTCGGTGGCAAGATAAAAACGAAATTTAGGACGAAGGAAGTAAACTTCCTCAAAATAACCATATTCATGTGCTGATGATTTCAAATATTCAAAGCTTAGACAAAACAGTCTTTTGCAGTTTAAATATTCATGGCATTCAGGCGCTTTACAGTTGGTTTGGTAAATTCGAGCCCTTGCAGCACACGAAAAACAAGCATACAGGCGCTCATACCTTGTGTAAAAATTGTGCAATTCCACAACACAGTAAAAACGTATACCCTACTTATTTATTACAGAGGAATGCAGCGTCTTAACATTGAAGCGGCTCGGAGGCAAGCTGGTCAAGAACTGCTTCAAACCCCAAACCCAGGTTTGCCCCCATCCGCTGGTAATGGGACACCAATTAGTCTCAGTACCCCAGACATCCTCAACTCCATTATCGCCATCGCCAACCCTTTCTTCGAAAGTGCAACCCTTCCTGACGAAACAGAAACCTTGACGCAACATGATTTTGATGAGCCCCAGGAAAAGAAAGTCTTTGCCAACTTGGAAACGCCAGTAACTTCTCTGTCGAGCTGTGCCCAGAGTCAAAATCCAAATAGCTGCAACAATGTGACCACCAACAGTCACCTAAACTGCATGGCTGGTTCACCATACTCTGTCACATCAACGTCCACGTCAACCATGTCCGACACGGGTGTGAGCAGTCCTTCCCCTTCCTATCAACAACGACATTTTAATCTACAGCAGCCATCCACATCCGTCGAATCCATGAGATCTAAGCTGATCAAGGACAGTTTGAAAATGACGATTCAAGCCAAACGAAAAAATAGTGGAAAGGAAGAGCTGGACGTCAAGTCAGAGCTGGTTGCCAAAAGACCCAAAAGGGAGGAGGTAGAGTTGACCTATGACTTCTCTATTTCAAATGACTCGTTTGCCGAGTCACTCCCACCAACTAAGGTTCCCCACCTTTACTCTTTTCTCTCTGTTTGATTGATTGTTGACGTGGAGTGTGATTACTTTTTCATTTATTTACAACAAAACAATCAGTCCTTAGTCCAAAACAAATTCGAATAACAAGAAGATAAAAGAAATTAAGATGCGTATCTTGCATCTTTATTGGTGAGGTGTTTCAGACATCACCTTCCTTTAGTTAAAATGAGTTTGCAATTTAGCTGAAACTCTTAACAATTGTTTAGTCCATAATTTTTCATTCCCAATTAGGGGAACCATAGTAGGTGGTTTGGTGTGGAATGGCGTTGTTCTGCTTGTCTTTACTAATTTCATCCATTGCGTGTACTTGTACCTTCGTGGTTTGACTTTTATTAATTGTTGAGCTGGATTCAGTCTTCACAATTCATAGAATTACATATTCGATTTTGGAGACTGCTTCGGTGATTTATTAAAACATGAACGCTTTGTAAATCCTTCTACCCCATTCATAATTTATAAACTTTTTATGATTTTTATAATTACAGTTGACCCCAGAAGATGAGGAAAGACGAAGAAGGCGACGAGAAAGGAATAAGGTTGCAGCTACTAAATGTAGAAATAAAAAGAAGGAGAAGACTGGTCTTCTTGTTCAGGTATTAAACAAAAGTTATTCTATGCAACACATTAGGCTAATGCGCAAACACAAGCCAAAGCCACCCTGATTTTATGATGTTATTGTCTTTTCGTGTGCAGTCTAATTATTATTGTAAATGCAGTTGTGCCTTAAAACTTTTTAATCACCACATCTACAAAAGGAGTTATTCCTGATGATCATCATAATTACTACGTGCCAGATAAATTGCATATTGTACCGTACTAAACATTAATTCATGTTTCTTTGTGTAGGAAGCTGAAATTCTGGAGACTGATAACGTGACTTTAAAATCAGAGATTGCTCGCATGGAAGAAGAGTTTAAGCGTCTCTCCGATGTTCTATCGTCCCATACGCCTACATGCACTTTAAACAATCAAAAATCGTCGACATCTTCCTCCCAGCAGCAGCAACATCAACACCACAACCAAGACTTGGGTCATGGTCACCAACAAAATATTAATAACATGTCGCCATATACTTCAGCCGCTGTACATCAGCACGAATATAATCAGCAAGATTTGAATCCACACCTAGCAATCAGTACCCATCATCAGCAACATCAACACCATAATAATAATCACTTTAATATGGGCAGCAGTAACATGAACATGAACTACTTTGGAGGATCTCTGCATCATCAAACTATTCAACTCTCGTAGCGGATTTGTTACATGAAATATGTATTGTTTTACCAACCAAATGTCTCAAAATGTTCATTTTTGTTGTCTTTCTGTTAAATTGTCGACAACATTGTTATACCAAATCAATCAACGTTTCAATTCTGTGATATTCAATCAAATTATTCATTTTTGCCTTAAGTATGAAAAGGAGGAGTTGTAATTCAACACCTTATATGAAATTATTATGTACTCTCCTGTCATTATAAGATGGATAACGTATTTAGTGCTGTGCATAAAAAAGATTACCTACATTAAGTTTTAGACTGACAAAGAGAATTATTAGCAACAAGTAATTATACAGCCAACCAAACAAATTGCATAATGACCAACCAAACGAGAGCTAAATTTCCCAGTGAAATTTTAAGTGACCTTATTTTATGATGGTATGTAAATTTAAGAACGCATGCAAATGCTTCAAGTATGGACATTGAAGGATTTGTCTTGTGTAGTTAATTAAACTTCGGTGATAATACAGTCCATATCAAAAAGGTAAAGCCACCCATGCAAATGGATGCATTTCAAAAAATACTGAACGAATTCATTTACTACTTAAATAAGGTACTAAATAAAATTTAGTTGAACACGATCCATTGAATTATTTTAGAAATGCAGCCGTTTGCATGGGGCCTTTGTCTTTTTGGCATGGAGTGCATACATAAATATGCAGTACAGTTATTCAAATTCAACATATTTTGGGAATCTTGTGTTAAAATGTAATGCCAATAAATTTACACCAAATCAATGTTAACCTTCCCATAAACACAAAGTAATAGTATATAATATTTAGCTGATAATTATGTTGACTACCTTACCCATGAAACATTTCTTATAGAAATGTCTACCGTAAGTACCGTGTACTTTCAATGAACGAATCTAGTGTGCTGTTACGATGCTTTTATGTAATGTCCAAGACCAACTAAACTTATCATTAAAAGGTGTCATAAAAATTGTAGTGGAATGATTAACAAACCAGAAATTGAGAAAACGTGTGAAACCAATAAACCATTTTATAAAAGGAATCAATTGTATCCAGTCTTTATCAACAATGCAGACAACGAATTATATAGAACGAAAAAAATGGTGTGCATGCAACAATGGGAGCATTGTTTAAACAATGTCCACGATATGAAAGTTGGAATAAAATTCATCAAAAAAATGTGGAACGCTTCACGATTTTGCGTGTCATCCTTGCGCAGGGGCCATGCTAATCTTCTCTGTATCGTTCCAATTTTAGTATATGTCCTCCCGAAGGAGGACAAAGTAGATGGGTTCGGCCGAGTATATATACCATCACATTTTGACATCATAGTTCTTCAAAGTGGGGCTACTTTTACATCGTTCATTCTTCTATTACTTTTCATAATAGTATCAACATTGTGGTTTATTCTAGGTAAATCTAACGTGTGGTTTATGTTGGTGCATTAAAAAGTATGAAATTAATCTCGATAGCTGAGATAATTGGAGATAACGTTGCAGTGTTATAGGATACAAGAGAGGGATGAACAGAGTGCTCTCTCGGCTGCAGAGATGGCAGCAGAGAGGTGATTTTGGGATGGGGGTTTGGTAGACGGTCCCTAGTTGAGATGAAATGTGAATTGTGAACGCAAATTTGCATGAAATTTGAAATGAATGCGTAGATTTATGCAATTTCACATTTCACTATACGTGTCATATCAGACGCAGGAAAGCATAAGTCTGATGGATTGATTGGTAATAATTTAAGTTTGCTTAATGTACAAAAGTAAGTACATACATACAAAATCAGATTCATGATGAATTTACAGACATTGTGTTTTCCATTTGATTAATGTAAATGCCACATAAACAACATAAAGCATGAGTATAGCAAACTTGAAAATTAAAAACCGTAATACTAGAGTGACTGATTTAACATCATGAGATATCGCATGCAAATTAAACAATAAACGAAAAGATGGAGGAGGACGAGTAATCACCAACTCCAGTCATGCCCAAACCAAGCTACTCTGAATTTCACATTATTTCATTTTATGAGCATTCAAAAGTCGTGAGATTCCTCGGCATTTCTCTTTATGTGCATTTTTTTGATTTTTTGCATTGTTCAAGTAAATGATGTATGTATAGTAGAGCACGGAAGGAGAGAATAATTCACCCAGTCTCATTCTTTCTTACAGTTTGGATAGCTTTAAAAACTAAGACATTTATGATAAAATTTCCACTTTAAATCAAAATCCTTTATTCCACCTTTACGACGAATCTCTGAATTTTAAATACATATTTAATCAAATGAAGCTGCACCATCAAACATTAAAACATTCAACTTCAACGAGGATCGCGTCCTTCCTATTGTTCCTACATATAGATTATGCATAACTTTGAGTTTTACAGGAAAGAATGTAACACAGAAGGAAAGGATTGTATTGTTTCCTGGATTGTATTACAGTTAGTCGCGTCATTTGAGAGGGCTTGGCCTGGCCTAGCAGAAATAAATCAGTTGGTCGTCTTTTCGTTTCGTCCTTAGAGATTTAAATGAAAGGAAACGCTTTTGCTAACTTTCAACCCCATTCACTCTTTCTCGTCCCCTGATTTTTCACGTTCTTTCTAGTCAAAGCAGTTTCATTGTATTGTATGCGTGCATGTTCCAACAAAGCAGTTCAATTCTTCTCTTCTGAAGCATTGTCTTAAAAACATGATTCATGGGGGTTTTCTTTCACAGTTGAATGTGTCATCAACCGGACATTTCGCCCTATGGAGGTTGTAACTACTATTTGTCTTCATGTTCATGAAAAACAAAGTTTCAATTAAAAATACGCTGCTGGAACTGGAACACACACTGGATTGCTGTTCCGCTGAGTAAACAGTTTCCATTTCTCATGCACAAGAAGGCCAGCCAGTTTGAATGCCAGTTTAAATGAGGTGTGGGTGTGCTTTGAATGCAATTTCATCTTTTATCATGTTGCGAATACTGAATGAGTTTTGCAATGCACTTAGCTTTTAACGCCTCCAACGACAAGATTTTATGGGCGGATTTGAAATTCCTTAATCCGACCAAAACTTTGAGCTGGATGATATGGTATGAGATAGATAAAGAAGGAATTGAAATCTTGCGACTTCACTCGGCTGCAACCACGGGATGTCTCATAGCTTTAAAGGAGTTGGTGTAAATGTAATACGTTTGATTTATGACCTGACTTGACAATGCCACGAGCGTTGGTAAATGCAAAATAAAGTCAAAAGTATAAAGAGTTGTAATAACTGGAGTTAAGCCGTTGGGGATCCAATCGTCTGCTGCCACAGGTTTTTCACGCTTATCGGTCTTCTTAAAGTAAAGCAAGGAGGTCGACCATAAAGACCAAATTTTATCAACTCCACAAGGAGAAAATATTATTTTATCAGGACAATGTGCAATGTTTTTATTACATTGAGCGTTAGCGTTTCTGCAGACCACACGGAGCAGAAAATCTGATGAAATATTGCCAAACAAAGAGAAAGATGAGCGTGAATTTTAAGTGGTATTGTGCACGAGTTTTTCTAAACCATTTATTAAGAAAACGGTCCAAAGAAGGTGCCAAGGCAAGACACATTAAGTAAAATAAGAGCAGTCTACGACGCCAGCAAAGCAACCACCACTATGTTGTTTTTGTGACCTGAGTTTATGCAATTCAGTCGGAATGTAGTTCTCGAAAGTTTGCTGTACTATTGGATGGTGGTGAAAGTGTTGGTTGCAGTAAATATACAGCGTATTCACTAGAAATTGTTCATATTCATGAGAACACAAAGGAAAGAGGAAGCAATAACAGATAGAAAGAAGAAGAGCAGTGAACGCGAATTTAGATTTTATAAACAGCTCATGAATCACTCAATGAAAATGAAATTCATAAATTCTTGGCCTGGGTGCCGAGTCTGCAAAATTCTGAATCTTCTGGAATCTCTCCGATCTGCTGGATCTCAACTTTTGTGTTTCGTTCTACTGGATCCTGATCTCATTTCTTCAGGATTGCTGCTATATAGTCGTAAGTGGAGACGGCAACACAACATCATTCGTAGTAGTGTTGTAAGACTTTTGGCTGTATTTTCTTTTGGAACGCTATGAAGGAAGGAAAGCATGGGTGGGAATATGGCGTGGTGACACAACAATGAGATTTGCAAGCAGTGGCATTAGTATAGTCACCACTCCAACCACTTGCCTGGCCATGCAATGTTTGAGTTTCTCAGGATGTCTCATTCTTCTTTAAACCCCATTCATATTGTTCCGCTTGCAGCAGCGGATGTAACGTAATAATTTACATTATTCTCAAATATATTTGTCCGTTTGCAGCATGAAATCGCCATTTGCGATACTTTATGTTGTAAAATGGCTTCGTTTTGTGTCTAGAGAGACGTTGGCTGTGTCATTGTGTCATGAACCGAAATGCACTTTCCCCGTGGGAATCATTCTGCTCTCATTTCCTGCTATTCTTCCTTCTTCAATTATTGTGGGCTGCTGATCCCAGGGCTTACAGATGAAATGGAGACTACATTCAAAATAGAAAAAAGGCTTTGGCATTGAAGTTTTCTGTATTTTTTAAAAGTTATATACTTATAATAGGTAACTGAAAAAGGTACTACATATACTGGCCGTCTGTTCTAATAATTAAAACCCAAATTTATAATTGAGGAAAAATGATAAGTAAATCTAGTTGTAAGTATACCAATTAATTAACTCTTAAACGAGCATATATATACAATAATTAACGATTCATATTAACCAATATGGTTTACATTGCTGTTGATGTTCCCACTACACCACGTTCACTTTCCATATTAAACTAATTCATTTATGCGGTGTGTGGGTTTGCAGCATATGGCATGTTTATTAAAGAAGACCACAAGGTCCGGTAAATTCCGTTTCGCCAATTGGAAAAATTGTTCGGGATAGCATTTCGCGAATATCATGAATGAGCGAGGGAAGTACTCGGGTGTATACGGGTGACTATGGGCTATAATATCTCTTTGGCTTGTTTAGTAAATGTGACCCATGACAAAGGCAATCAATCTAATGCAATACCTCTAACGCTTTCATCCTCTACGCTACATAAATTGTTTTTGGAAAAACATTTTCCATTGCTCAAACTCCAACATTTGTTAAAGAATAGAAGAATACAGGGAACTGTGCGAGAATTATCGCACGACAGCTATATAAATTGTAACCACACAAAAGAAAGGTTATATGCTGACTGATGTGTTCACTATTGTTCAGCCTCAGCCTGTCCCGAAGCTATTTATATTGGTACAGATGTGATCAATTAGAATTATCCACAAAATGAACCTTGTCACATTTGTCTTTCTTATGCTGAGTGAATAATGTTTTAGAATTGTCAGTTTACTGATGTAGCTATAAAATGTACAAAAACTCTGGATAAATAATGGTTTTAGAGAGTCAGTGAACATTTAAATCTGTGAAAGAGTTGCACATATCAAAATGGGAAAATACGTTAATATGTCCAAAGCTCCGCCGATTTCTTCTAGTGCTCCACTTCCGGAAGAATACCCCAAGAAATTGTCTAACGTAGTGGTTATCGCTGTGATATCTTTGGTATGATTTTACAAAGCTTTTATTAATTAGTATAGTGGTTGCCATTATCCTTCCTTCGGTTTCGTGAATTAATTGCAGTTTTCTGTATGTGACAGATTAGTGGACTGGCTGTACTAGGTATCTCATGGACATTTCTCGGCGAAATAAATCAAAACGGATCAGATGCTGGAAAACAGGATACCTCTGATTTTGCTGGGGGATCTGGAAATAACCAACTTTTCGTGGTTGTTATCACCGTTGGAGTTGTTGCCGTTCTACTCCAATTAATTACCTCGGTTGGATTTTGGTACTTGAGAGAAAAAGTAATGGAAATGTTAATACACACATTATAGTGTTTTCTAAGCATCTTCCCAACTTTTTTGTCCAATTGATATTTACAGGAATACAAACCTCTCATTTTCGGATACGCAATTGGACAAGCCATAATTCAAACCGTTTTACTAGTCTGTCTTGGATTAATAGTTTATCAATTTCTGAAACCCAAAAATCTAAACGGTAATGTCGGATCGGGAGCGACATCAAGCTCCAATAATCCCACAGGTCATGGATTTTGGATAATTCTCTCTGCCAATGTAATTTTTCACTTTGTAGCAATTTGCTACCTCCTTCGTCTCGTAATGAAGAGAACTGATGAAGAACAAATGGAAGAAATGACTGCGGTCGTAATTCATCGGAGAGGTGGGTTACACTCTCAATTAGAGATAATGCAAATTATTTTATGCGTGGTTTTCTTTCAGTGCCTTCAAGAATCCCGTCTGAGAGAACAAAACGACATGGACGAATGCAAAAATGAAAATGCTCGAGCAAACTAAATTTGCTCACTCACCAACAATCCAATCCATTCTCTCATAAATTTATTCTCAACGTCTTTTATTCTTATTTTAAATCATAACATAATTCATTCATGTGAAGTGAAGACGCCGTTTTCGTTCCGCGTTAAATTTACTGTGAACAAGCTTTGTCGGCTTAATTGTAATAAAGAGATGCTAAAAACAAGAAAGATGAGCAATGGATTGAAAATTAAAATACAAATTGAAACCATACGGCAGTTTCTTCATGGTGGAGCGCAACAACTA